>JAQGCA010003812.1:0-11215 GCA_034698945.1 Protaphorura quadriocellata
GGTTTCAATGTTCCCCAGAACTTTACGCATTCTTCACCTCTACAACAGAATAACGACCTGGATCGGGACACCCTTCATTATGAACAAGGAGACCCATCGGTTCGTCCTGGTTCAAGGAAGATGGCGATGGTTGTTCTGGTATCTCTCGGTAGGCGCCACTCTTACGACAACACTAATTCAAGCTGTGATGATTGCAAAATTGGCAAAATCTCAAAGTGGACAACTTGACGGATTTCTGGCGATTTCTTTGTCTCATCATTACATGTTTCGGAACAGGTGTACTGATAAATCAAGCCGTGTTTGCTGACGTTAGCTTGGAATTCGACAACAAGTCCATGAGTTATCTCAAGCTGATGGGGGAAGATCGGGTAATCGAGAATCCAGCTAAATTTGACCGGATTTGTGAACTCGTCCTGACTGGAGTTCTTGGGACATTGGCATCCCTCTGTGTCTTAATGCCAATTGTTTTTCTCATTCAATGCAAAGCACATCCTTTCAGCTCATTCGTCCCCATTTGCTTAGGTCATGATGCCGAAGGTCAATATTTTCGAGTTGTCGCTGGAAGAATTGTTGGCATCATTATAATGTTTTATCTCTGTGCTCATCACGCTTGCAGTGCTATTGGAATATCTGCCAGACTACTCATTCCAATATTTGGGTGTGTGGTGGCGTTGAAAGCATTGAGGTCAGTCCGTTGTTTATATTTTTTGGACAGGTGTTCAGTTCCTATTTGGATATACTATTTATAATTACAGATTGAGATCAGGAGCATTGGCTAACGACAATCGCTGGAGTCTTCACTTCAGATGCCTTGAAGTACTTTTTGTCTTGATGAATGCTTATTGCTTACATGGGCAAATTCTTGTGTCCCGTTGGCCTGATGAGTATTTGTGGGTGGCTCATCTTTGTAAACTACGCTCTCATTAAACTACACCTTGGTGCACTCATGATAATTATGGTCGGAGTGATGTATGTATTCGTCGGTATCTTAAGTTATCTCATCGTCCGACAGACGGCGTATGTGGTTGAGCTATCTGCCGAGGTACTGATCGAAGTAAAGCGACAGACAGGCCGGAATAGCCGATTTTTCTCCACTTGGCTAATGTCGACTCGTCCGCTCCAAGTCTTTATTAGATCCTGGTCAGCGTTCAGCAAAGCAACTTGGTTTACAATTCTGGAAGTGGCAATCGATTACACAATTCAACTTTTGTTGTTCAATTGAGTAATTCCCTGTCATAATAGAAATAATATTATACAATGTTAAAACCCCAAATTTCCCAAGTTCAGAAATGCAGGCTGTATTTGTGAGCGATTAATTATAAATACTTCGAATTTTTCTAATAGACTCATAAACGTGTCAAGATTTTCTCGATCAGGGGTTTTATAGCACCGTTTAAGTTGCCAACAATAAAAAATAATTTATTCGTCCAAATTCGTCCAAATTACCCGTACCGAGTTTAATAGTTCTGGCTCGGAATATCATTAAAGAAGTAGTTTCTGTTTTCAGCCAAACAGCAAATGAATATTCAAGCGTCGATTTTTTTGGCACGCAATAACCTCTGTCCTCGGTTCATTTCATAAACAACTATCTGCAAATAAGATGCAAATAAATAATATCCTCAGTCAAGGCCATTGAATTGAGTGGCATCCGCATTGCGCAAATCAAAACGAATTTTTGTTTGGTGGGAAACTGCGAAAAAATCTGCACACCAGAGGAAGAATAGAAAATAAAACCTCAGACGTCCCATTCCCCAAGAGATAAAACCTACATGAAGATTATGTACATAACCGACTTGCGTAAATGCCATGCCATCCCACATAAAAACGTTCTACACATTTTTGGCAAACTCTTGCCAGTCAGGGTGGTTCACTCCAATTTTTGCAAGCAGCAAATGAATGACGAAATACAAGGAGACCTGCATTGAAAATTTGGATTGTCCTGGCAAAAGGTAGACGTAAATTTTGTCAAAACCCTAAAATAATTAACTTGAATTTATCTGATTCAAGCGTTCCAGTGACATTGCGCGCAGCACTATTTTTTACGCCTGTGAGAAATATTGTCTCCCCAGCTGCCCAATCTTCTCATTTTTTTTATCATTTTGGATGTGTTGATGTGACCACCCTTTATTTTAAGGATATCCGTTTGTCGGATCTAGCTTGATGCGATTGCGATACATTCGCCCATGAGGATGAATAAAAAGTGCACATGTATGGAGGAAGCGTCGTCTAGTAAGTTTTATAGTAATTCATACATTTTTAGGATTTGAGCCTTGATAAGGATGATAAGAAGTAGTGGGCGGAGGGATGGGGTTATTATGACGTCCTCGTCTAATGCTAGAGGAAAGTTATTGTCGTAGAATGGATCATTAAGTCGACATTTCAATGGGTTGTCAGGCAGAAGAAAGACGAAGAAAGGAAACAATTAGACTCTGTTGAAACTCGCCTTATGATTATTATCATCCTCAGAAATGGGACTCTAGTCACATTCGAAATGCTTCGTTGGCTTCAAATTTTAGAATGGAAAGGAGGATTTGAGAAATGGAATGTCTCCCAGTCCCGAGTCCCAAGTTTCGACATCCGCGTCCACGTCACTAAAACCAAAATGTTGAAACCATGTCAGGTTTTCCAAAGCCAAATGCCAATATCAGATTAGGTCACCAGCTTTTGCCTAGTCACAGGAATTTAGTCGATATTCAGATATATTTTATCGGATTTCCAGAGGAATTCTTTTTTTCGCTGTTTCTAATGGTTTTCAAGACATACAGTTCACCAAATGTATCAAAATTGGCAAATTAATTACAAAAAATCAGATTGTTGATGAAGAATTCGGTGATAACTAATGTTCGCCTTTGCAAAATTTAAGGTAGAGCTAGAATTCCAGATATTCTAGAAAATATTCGGAAAATTCAGAAATATTAGTGGAATTTTTTGTGGTTTCTCTATTTTTATAATTAGCTATGAATTTCATCTGAAATTCTTAGTAGAGCTGGGTGTTCGCATTGTATTTGGTCCTCAGATATGTTGGTTTAATTATCTGGGTCGATGGGGCCTCTAGAGTAACTTTTCTGGAGAAGAGTCACCTCGCTGATATCAATTCTGGCCGAGGAGCCAAGAACCAGCTAATAAAGCGTGTATTTGAACCGAAGAGATTGAAATGACTATAACATGCAGCAACCTTAATTTTAACTTTAACTATAAGAAGGCATGCCTTTCCAAGAGGTCAAACTCCTGACATAACTAGGGAGCGAGAAAACCTCGTAGTACACAGTAAGGCTGATGATTGCGTTTTAATTTTTAAAGAGTTGTGTAGCTGGTAAAGTTAGGCTTTGATTGTTTGATGGTTCGTTGAAAGTTTAAAGATGCATGAACCGTCCGCGTCCACGTTCACAATTTCTGTGCCTGTGCCATATTTAAACTAGTCTACCATGAATTTAATTTTGCATGTGAGACTCCATGCTGTGCTTTGCTAAGACCCCACAGACAGATTTACCTGTTGGCGTGAACACCTGCTGGGTACGTTGCTGTAATTAACATCAGAGAACGAACCCCAAACGATTTATTCATGTTCATAAGACGGAGTATAAGTTTTAAGAGTTGACTTTCCATCCATTGCACGGAATGAAGTAGTTAGGAAAGAGGCTGGGCTCTGACTCTGTAGCTGTTCTTCCATTTATTCTCCACAAAATGAAGAGAAAGTTGAGCGTGAAAGTTTACCTTTCTCCTTCTACTCCTTTTATCCATCACCAAATCTCTCCACATGTGGTACATATTGCCCTAGTTTCAAATTACCTCTACTGTCCACTTCAAAGGGTGTTCCAAAAATATTTACACTGTGTCACGGAACCCCTTTGTAATAAAACTCTGACAATATTTTTTCTTGTAGAATGCGCAAGTTTTCCATTTTGTCTGCCAAGGATACCCCTAGTATTAGGAGAAGTAAAACCCGGACAATATTGTATTTTTTTTACTTTATTTGTATGTATTTTGGCCCAGGAATAAATACTTTATTTAAAATTTAAAAAAATTGTGTAATATTTAATACAAATTAATTTCTGGGCTAATATACGTGGAAATATGCAATGTTATGAAGTTTTTCATCTTCTAATTTATTATTTTCTACATTTCAACAATTTTCTGAAAAAAAAATCGATTTTTGAAGACATTTTGGTGTTGAGATCAGATTTTGGAGAAAGGTATATGGAATTACTCAAGATTGTTACAAAGACTCCCCTCTTTGCACTTTTTTCAGAAAGCGTGTTTATTTTTTATCGCCGTCACAGTTACCGACCGTCGCACAAAAACTGTACGAATTTGGGCATTCTAGCAACCGCTATGCATTTTTGTGACCGAATCGTTTTTCGACAGGTAGGGTAGTCCCTCGCAAGGACTATGATTTCAATTACAATCTTCTGAGTCCTTCTTTACCCTCTAATATTTTTGGGACACCTTGTATTAATCAAGCTACACATCAAAATACGAAGGACCTTGCGCTAAAGGGAATAAGAGTACTGGGTATTAATGCACACACACCACGCAATGCCATCCACTAATGTCCCATTAGCAAAGAGTAATAATGCTGATAAGCATTACTAAAAATATTAAATAGAAAATTATTCAGAAAAGTAGAGGTGCGGGAGTACACGGAATTTGAACAATTTAAAAGATCTTAAATTAGACGGAGGTGCGGGCGGAGGGCTTTATGTTTCCTCATATGGGAAGTCGGACGCATACAAATGGTGGTTCTATGTTAAACTCCGCTCCGTCTGTGGCAGGATGTTGTAGGAGTGAATAAAATATTTAATTGTAAAGGCCGGAAATGAATGTATGTTTATAATCCTAGTTGTGCTCATAAAATGAATTCCAGAGGACGGGTTGGAGTGATAATCGTAAATACCAGGACCAGTGTACTAGAATAAACAAACCCACCAGAATACCCCGCGTTTACCTTTGACCGTTATTGCGTAAAATAAATTTAGACCTGGGGTGGTTTAGCAGATATACATAGTATTTGAACAACTGGGGGGGAAAGTAAATGGGCGTGTTCAAAATTCACGCGAGGAGATTCATTTACGATTTTCTTTCCGTTTTGCGATCAGAACATATGTCTGTGCAACATTATTTGACAACGTCCCTACTAGGTAAGCTCATATTCTCATAAGCGTTGTCAAGTTCTTTTGGTTTGTCCCTTAATCATCGTAAGTACCCTGGAATACATTCTCATAGATACGTCGGCTGCTTGTTCATTGATTGTCTTACATTTCCGGAAGCACTTAAATAATTCTTACTCCGCACTCGGCTTCAGTAGACTCGTACAATTTGTGCAGTATCGTTTCTCAAAAAGTTAGTCCTCATTTACTATGCAGGCGAGTAGAGGCTTTCGCATCTACTATCCAGAATTTTCTGTATTGAACGTAGTTGTGAATAAATTTGTGTCGAAATGCGACGCATGACGGATTATATGCAGAATAACTCAAATTTCTGGGTCAGGTTCGATTTTCTTCAGCCTTGAATTTTAACCAAGAGAATAAATTACTTTGCATAATACAGTGAAACATGTCCGAGCGATAGCTCGTCAGATTAAGACCAAAATTATATTCCTCGGCAGAGCCAGGTCCAGGTTCGAAGGTTTTCATCATTGGAGAAAGTTTGAGAAAGTTGCGAAAAGAGCCACCTTATATTAGAAAATCGGTTCATATCCGACTTCGGCTATTAATAGAATAAATACGGTATCGGCTTTGAACCGAGGAGGTTACTTTAATTATAACCTCAAAAACTGCAAATGATTCAGATTAAGAAGGAATTTCACGATGAATAAAATCCGGTGAAAGCCAACTTTCTCCGAATGACCAAATCTATGCCTAGATCGGTTGAGAATAAACTGTTATGAATCACCCTGAATATATAACAGCTACCCTTTCTGCAAAAAAATCGTCCTAAGATATATTTGATCCGGACCGACGGGATCTAAAAACGCAGTACGATACTACACGTAGATATATATTTAGAAAACAGGACGTTGGTCTCCCAGTTTAAGCACCCACGAATCCGGTCTGAGTTTACGAGATTGGGTCAGTAGTGCTGTAGAAAGCAGTCACTTGAGAATTGGATCCCCAAGAGAGAATTCACTTCCTTGTGCTTTGCATTTTTGGACCGATCTTTACAAATCTTAAGATCGTCTTCTTTCCCTTCACTGTCCGTCCGTTATGTTCTGTTCAGATGTCCCTCAAGACATAAGCACTCTCGCGGCGACATTAGTCCAAACTTGCAGAGTGTGCCCAAGAGCTTAGAAAAATCCTTTGCCCTCTTTTTTTTCAATTATTGATCTCGACCCATAAAAACCGTCCTTACGCACCCAAGGCTCATGCACAAGTACGTACACGTACACGTATAGTCAACCATCTAATAAATTCCATGAGTCTTTTCTTCCTTCCTTCTCAGTTCGTCTTGCTCTGCTTGACTTTCCTTCCGATTTTTCTCAGACTATTATTTACAATGTTCCCGCCAATTCAAAGAATCCAGTTAATTGGCTTAATCCAAGAGGTACCGGGTTCAATTCCTGGTTGGCTCACTTCCAAATTCCTTGTACGGTTGGGTTTTCCTGGTCCTCCGAGACCTTGGTTTATTTAGCTGGGTCGATGGGGCCTCTAGAGTAACTTCTCTAGTGAAGAGTCACCTCGTTGATATCATTTCAGGCCTACGGCATAAGAATTCGTTCAGCTGATAAACCGCGAATTTCAAATGACTGTACCAGCAACTTTAGCCATGGAAGTAGCCATCTCTTTACCAGATGACAAAATTCCGCCATTCTTGGTATTAACCGTAACATAGAAATACGTGTGTAATAAATGTTCCATTCCATTTCCACCCATAGACATGTATATGGACTCCCAGGACCCTTAACCTCAACATTATTTAACCTCTGAGGTTATGTATGCCATGTATGATATTTTTTTTCATAGAAAGAATTCTTTGTAACAGGAGGGGATTCCAAGAGCTAAAATATGTACACCGTTCCAGTTTAGGGTTTCAGGACGTTAACCCAAAATGTGTTTGCATATGTATGTAGGAAATTTGTGGAATCTTGGGCTTGGCCGGGAAACTTTTTTGTATCTTGTTTTGCTATCGCTGCTGATTTCACACGTCTTACCCAATCCCAATCAATTTATGACTCTCGTAAAGTCAGATCCTTGCTCTGTTGGTTCTGTGCTTAGTCGTGGTGGGATTTCCGGCAAACGCCAAGGAAATAACAACACTGATTTGAATCTTCGAGTCTAACATTTTGCAATAAATGCGTAAATAATTTTTGGTTGGGGGTACACCCACGGGTTCGAATAGGGGGGCGTATTTTAAAAATAAAGATTTTAGGTCACCAAATATTTTGAGTTCGTTTCTGTCAACCCTGTTTTCTGTTGTCTGTTTTCAATGTCTTTGAAAAATCCATTCATCCATGCAGATTTTTACTTATACGCTCGTCGGCACCGCTGCACACGTCGGATTTTCAAGCGTAGTAACTCCCTCGATCATTCATAAGAGCCTCTACAAAATAAATGTTATCCGACTTTGTGTCCGACTCCCCCTGATTGTCCCGTGTCCTGTCGAGGTGGGGGGGGAAGGTTAAGCGTGACACTGTACTGTGAACTGTGAACTACTCAAAACAATTGACAATTTACGAGTCGTGTCATTAGAAATTGAATTTTATTTAAATATTAAATTAAATAATTTGTAGTTTGTTTAACAACTCATGAAAGTGCCGAACAGTCCATGATTCCTAAGCACGGAATCCCAAAACCGACAAGCCCGTGATTCCAAACCCCCGGTATAAATTTCAATGTATGATTCATTATTAAAATGCCAACTTATAGCTAACGTCCATATTTGTAAATGGTCTCCCAATTTGTTCAAGATTCCAATTCTCCCAATATTGCGCTCCACATCTGGATCGTTCCCGGTAATATTATTCTGTTTCATTCGTTTCTGATTTATTTGTTGTCTGATTAGTCCAGACACAAAAATGTCCTCCAAGTGCAAATATCCCACTTCATGTCTCATTGCTTCTTCATACACCCTCCGAATTGTTTCCATCCTCGTGATGTATAGTCCAGCACAGAATGGGGGAAACTCGTCCAGACCGTATTCTTCTTCAGACAAATAATATTTGCTCTTTTTGTATCTATTTGAAGACAAATTTGGTGATTATTTGCACAATCAGTTAAGTGACATCTCACTCCTGAAGCCAAATTATAGATACGGTCGTTAGCTCCAATTTTGCAATAACAATTTCTGTATAATACGGATTAAAGGTCACATTTCTCTTATCCATGTCCACTTTGGTCACCGCTGGAGGTCGTTGGGGTCGATGCCCCCATGACATCTTGGCATAGACTTTTTTTTTTTTTTTTTTAAATCTCAACCAATCTGGCTAAACCACCAGGGTCGAACGTGTAAAAACGTTCGCATAGACACTTAATGGATGGGCATTCTTCTGCTTGTCTTTTCGGAGAAATCGACTTATAATTTTGCCAGTAGAGAAAATGTATATTTTACTGTCCAAAAAAATATACGTACCTAGACGGAATCCAGTTGACAGCCTTCATGCAATAATAATTAGTATCATTTGAAGGAATTGTAGCCATAATATTCATTGCCCGAAAAATCTCAATCAAATAATCATCGTCAGCCTTTATATAGAATTCGGCTGATGAGCAGTACTCCGTAGCCCATTTCAATGCTGACAAATGCTTGTAACCCAGATTTCGATAACTGTCCACAAAGTCAGCTAGGACAATGTCTCCATATTTTCTAATCTCTATATTTAACAAATGGTCGGACGGATTTGGGACGTGTGCCATTCCAACCATGAAAACGACAACAAAATGAAATTTCTCAAATCTTTTCACGGTACCAAATGTTTTTCGAATTGCGGTCCGGGCTTGAAAATGATAACGAGCTGTGTGGACGACAATGACTACTGTCCTCGTAGCCGCTCTGCTGGATGTTCGGCAGATGTCTCGAGGATTGTAGAGAAAATAATGTGACGAGCTGTCTTGCTCAGAATTTGTGGTTGAATCTGTCTGAAGAAGTCCATCTTCTTGTGGGTAAAATGGTCTTTCGTAGCAAGGAACTTGAGGTCTGAAGAAATAAAACCATCCCAGAAAAGCAACGATCACCTGTATCATAAAATCGTTACATTACCATTAACACAAAAATCGTACAGATTTCTAAGAACGCCGCGCACAACACACTCGTCAAAAGTGCCAATTTTGAAATGGTAGCCCTTGACGCCTTGAAAAACGTTTGAAGGTTATACCCAGAGAAGTCTAACCTTTTGCCCACTAGGAATACAGTGTGTGACGTCATGAATGCGTCACGGTCACGGATTGCATTTCGACTGTGTACTTCTAGCTACGAAATGGTTAGGCTTCTCTGTGCAGAACCTTAGCAAAAAGTTGTTCAGGAGGTCAAATTAAGTTGTAGCCTTTGACCTCCTGAAAGACTTTGACCAATTCGGTGAGACTACATGCAGTAGTTGTGAAGCCATCATATAATATTCTATGGCAAAACGTTACCAGGACATTGAACCAGATCTGCATTGACGTACACCAACACCGGCTGACTCTCATTGTACAATATATTCGTCAAGGAAAATTAAAATCAGTGGAGTTTGTGAATTTTAATTTGTTACACAATTTTAGAATCCTCAGTCACAGTAAAGTGAATTTGGTTCATGTTCGAAAATATTCCGTCGAGTAATTAATTTTAGATTGTTTTAGTATTTGTCTATTTCTATACAGAGATAAAACACATGTCGGATCTCCTAATCATTTATTTTTAACAATCAATATTTTTATTCTTATATTGGTATTAGTACGACCGATTTCTGAAAAAATTGTGGTTCGTACATGTTATGTTATCTTGTCACTTAAATAAACTATCTATCTAAGAACATTACAAAGAATATTACAGAATGGGCCAAATCTGTTTTAAGATTAATTCAAATGTGGAAAATTGGAGCGAGTTGTCAATACGTCAACCACACACACATTGTGTCGCAATGCCTGATTGAATTTATCATATTCTAATCTTCATGCGGAGGAGCGTCGCGAGTTTTTATTTGCAGTACGCCGGCAAACAATAGAGCTCCGGCAGTCTCAGTTCATGTCAATGCATGAAAAGACGACTCTGAGAATATGAATTTGTATTCTGAATAATGGGAATCAGTTCTGATACTGATAGAGTGACAGACATTCCTGGGCAGAGCCAGCGCCGTTCAACTTCAAACAATGCACGAGTACGTGGTTAAAATTAGTCGGATTGATAATTTTTTCAAAATTTATTAAATGACACAAATTGAGACGAATGGGAGGAGTTGGATGTTTTGAATGGGTGATTTGGGGCGTTTGCAAAACTCTTCCAAACAAAATACAGTATAATTTCATCTTGATATCACGAACGTACACGTTTTTTACAAAAATATATTTTGATAATTTTTTTATATTAAATTATAGAATTAATTCATTTCGATTCGAGCTTCAATACAATACTACTAAGTTATGATTTAAATTTGTTGAAGGCGGTAAAGTTGTTTAACATGACTTGAACATTCCAAGTAGTTCATGATTCCTGAGGACTCCATCCCAAACTTCACAAGCTCGTTTCGGTGAGCCCACGGTATAGATTTCCATGAATGATGCATTCTTAAAATGAAAACTTTTTTTTAATTGAATATGGTCTGCCACTTTGTTCATGATTCTAATCTTCCCGATATTACTCTCTAGCTCTGTATGTATTATTCCCGTCCGTCTGATTCGGTTTGTTTTTCATAAGTTCCCGATTAATGTGTTCTCTGATCAGTCCTGTCTCAAAAACATTTTCCATGGACAAATATCTCACTTCACGTCTCTCTGCCATTGCATGAACACGACTAACTGTTTCCATCCTCGTAATGTAAAGTCCAGAACAGAATGTTGGAAACACGTCCGGAGCGTATTCTTCCTTAGACAAATAGTATTTGTTCTTCCTGAGTCTGTTTGGAATTTGTATAAAATGCTTTAAAGATCAGAAGTAGTAGCGTTAGGTGTCCTAATACGCCCCTATGTCCTAAAACGCTTCGGGTTCCCAATTTGCCTGGTGTCCCGGAAGCGACTTTATTTTCTGTCGATGGATTCAGAACCAGGGCCATGCTCGCCTAGCAAGAGGAATTGCAACATGGATATAA
>JAQGCA010003813.1:0-11213 GCA_034698945.1 Protaphorura quadriocellata
ATAGGCGGCTCCTGGGTCATAAAAATCCTATTCCATTCCACTTTTCATTTTAATCTCCTCGTGGGGTAACCAAGTGAAACCTAAACGAATATTGTACCTCTGCAGTTTAGTGGCCGCTAAAATGTTATATCGGAATGAAATTGATATCACACGGTCACAACAAATATTATTACCGCCAGCGCAGCCCGCGACAGGAAATTCAAGAAGCACGTGCTCTTTTATTAAATACAAGACAGTGGTCAATTTCAAAAGCGAAAGATGGCGATCGGACTTCGCCAAATGTGCCAATAAAATGACAGTAAATTGAATTGTAGAGTTAGAAATTTTTTCTCTGGCATTAGGAGAAGATACAAGGAGTATTGTGACATCCGAGTGAATAAACTATCGACGTATGTCGTTGATCCTCGCAAATCATCGGGAAGAGATTCTCGGGAATCGAATGAAGTTTTCCGGGAAATATACATCGACTGTCCTCTGAATACTTCGAAAATCAAGCAGAATTATCGAAGAACATCGGAAGATTTCGTAAACCCACGGTGTATGTCGGGAAACATCGGAATATGTCGGAAATTCTTTATCAGACATGCGCGAGAGCATCGGAGGACGTCGGAAGCTCTCGCAAGCAATCGAGGTATGTCTGGAAACACCGGAATATGTCGGAAATTGTTGATCAGACAAGCCCGAAAGCATCGGGGGACATTGGAAGTTTTTGCAGGTAATCGAGGTATGTCGGGTAACGTCGGATTCTGTCGGAATGCATTGAGGCACTTTCGACAACATCTTAGGACGTCAGTGTGTCATAAAAGTTGGAATTTGACCTGCGGATTCGAAACACCTGAGAACGCAGCAATGAGCGTAGTTGATTTGTTTAATAAAATAAATTCATGAATAATATACTAATATGTTAATAAAAGTATTATTATATGTAATAGTCATTAATCTCAGACACTGCACTGTTTCTAATGAAGATGACCACGAAGAAGGAGCACAAATACCACAAATTATACTGGAATGATAATAAAAAAGTCAGAATTTGGTCAGAGTTCCTATCCTCTTCTACTGTGCGTTTCAACACAACACCATGGATGAAGACAAAGGGAAATTATTATAAATCGTTAGGATATGTGTATGTTACGTAAGTAGAAAAGAATTCTATTTTTTCATCGGTTGCGTGTGCGTGTGTGTGAGTTTGTGAAGATCTTCTGGCTCTTTCGAGAAGATATGTCGGATTTGGTCTTTGGGACTCATGCTCATGCAGGTACTCGATCTCACACAAATCCTTGGCTCGTTTTCTCAGGTAAAGTATTTGATGATAAGGGCGACTGATGTTGATGTTGGTTCATCGCAACCTCATGGGGGCAACCTTGTCGCCGCCGGTGCGGTGGGGCCGAAACAAAACCAAAGCGTCTTTCACTCTCACGAGTTCATCTTCTGTCATTCCAAATAACTATCATCTCTCAAGTAGACTCAACTTTCATATATAAATAAAATATTATACTACTGACTCATAAATAGTTTGAACGATAAATAATCGCCTAATTCATGTCAATAATAAATAATTATATCTAATCGACATTTAAAACATACGCTTATGCTTATGAATTCAAATTGTCCTTGATTCGGCCTTTGGCCATGTCAATTATGTGTTCGTACCGACAACCCTCCTGTCCCAACATCAGCATCTCATGAATTAACGAATTCCTCCGCTAATTGACAATCGCGTTATATAAGGCGTGGTTAAACGTTGCCGCCTATTTTTCGCAGAGATTAGGCGAGCTTACATTTTATTTTGGAAAGGTACCCCCAGTAGTAGGAAGAACTTCTACGGAAGAAAATCAATAGCACATACACATTGTGTGTTCGATGGAATCCAACCCTCTACCTATAGAAATTAGTATCTAACTGACTCTACTACTAACAGCATGATACCAGGGCAAGGATGTTCTACTCGTGCCAACTTGCCCCAATTTTGACCAAATGCATTTTTTTACAATTTTTCAAGACCCTTTGAAAGATTTCGTATAACGTTGAAAACTATGGTAATATTTGACCCCTTGAAAGATTACCGCTGAAAGAATACATGTTGTTGACTTGACAAACAGCTGTCCACCTGATGAATGTGAATACTTGGAACTCAAATAGGAAGAAATTGCTCAAGATATGACAGATTATAATCAATCTAGATCGAAGGAAGAGTTTCATGATCTGAATAAATAATTTTGTGGAATGGAATTGTGTGATGCGTGCCAGACAGGTCGTTTTCATTGCAGGATTTCAAGGAAACGGGTTGTAAAGGCAACTTCCACTTCCACTATGGGCACAACAACGCAACGTTTGAATGTTCTGTCGGAAGTGTGATACAAGATTCTTCGTATCAATATTTGACAAATTACGGGTGTTGACTGTAATGGTGACATTCCGAGAAATCACACAATTCCAGTCGTATCCCATTCTGTCACTTGCGTCAATATTATGACTGCGTCCTCGCGCATTTTTGTCTTGTCTTTAGATTAGAGACCCACTGACGTCATTTCAAAACTCGCCTGCACAAATGAAGTACTTTTTTGCCTATCTCCAAAAATTGGTCAAAAAATTCCTCCCCAATGAAATTTTGAGGTTTGATTTCAAAATGTGACCAATTAGTGAATTTTTGAGTTAATTTCACGTTTATATTTCTTAATATTTTATTTTTTATCTCTTGTGTCTTGGACTTGTTAAGAAGAGCAGTCGTGGTGGTCAAAATAAAGGGATATGGATGGGCACGAGAGTACACAAAGGAGAAAAAGCCCCAATCTGCTTCATATTAAAATGTTGGACGAGTACACAGAGCTAGTTCTAGTCCTAGCTGGCTAAGGCCATTATATTTCATTTGAGAGAGGTGCATTGAACCGGCATCCTTTTCACTATTATAGGACGACGACATGTCTTCTTTCTCATCTTCTTCTCCCCTTCCTACTTTTTTTTACCCTCATTCTCACTCAAACACAGTCAAAATCAGACCTTAAACACTCAACTTCTCAGTTACGAGGTCATGGAAGGGTCAAATCTTCACCAAGTTTCATAATGTCACGTTTTCTGGCTTAAACAAAGGTAGAAGGGCGACGGTCCTGTAGAACCGTACGTATGTTCCTGGATTGTAAACCAATCAATGACATATTTTTAACGGTCCGAATGTTGACAACAGTGCAAAATATAATTGTTGTGGGATAACAAAAAAAATAATTGATTAACTACTTAATTGACCATTAAAATTGACAATTTATTTGACATTGACCTAGGCACGATGAAATATCGCGGTGGGTTATTTCCTTTGTAAACTAGGGGTAGAAACTGAGGAGGTACCCCTAGTAGCAGAAAGAAACAGGTCTAGAAAAAGATCCCTTCCCATTCCTATATTTCTGGGTCCCATGATCTTAGGGTGGGAAAATTAGCCCGCCTTACCCTAACTCTAAATAGTAAGACTTCCCTTCACACAAATAATTTATGAGAACGTTATTTTTGTGACAATAAAATCCTGGGCAGTAAATTAATCCCAAAAATTAGCACTACATAACATTTTAGTGGAATTCTTTAAAATTTTACGATCTCACTTGTGAGACAGACGGGGCATTTGGAAGAGTTAAATTACGAGAGCAACATCTTTCCTCATAAATTCGAAAGGAATTAAAGAGTAATCCACCCAGTGCAGTGCCGTCCCAGTCCCATCGCCGACGCTGCGCTCCGCTTTATAATGTACAAAAGTTGGACACAAAAATTCCGCTTTGGCTGTGGCTTTAGCCAAGGGTGAGATTTTAACTTGTCGTTTTTTCTTGTGTAATAAAGTGTATCGAGGGCGAAGGCGATGGCTTGGCCAGACCAGGCCAACCTCACCTATTATGCGCGCACATTTTACAGGGTGGGTCATAAATAATGTTAACGTTTATAGTCATTTAAATTTTTTTCAGTTCAAATTCGTGCTTTATCAGCTGAATGAATTCTTGGCTCTAAGGCATTAATTGATATCAATGAGGTGACTCTTCTCTACAGAAGTTACTCTAGAGGCCCCGTCAACCCAGATAATTAAAGTAAGACCTTCGAGGACCAAATACCGCGCGAATAACCAACCGTACAAGGAATTTGGTAGTTGGCCGACCAGGAATTGAAGTAAGACTTTAATGTTATGGTAAACCGCCAGTTTAGATAGTTGTATATTATGAGCCACCCTGTAAATGACGCTGCCTGCTTCTGCTCTGTTCTTGTGTCAAGATCTCTGAGTTTTTGTGTTGAGTTTTACTCTATTATCTGTTCATGGTACAGCTGCGTCGATTACATGCCTCTTATTTATTTCTGTTTCCTTCCTTTTTCTTCAACCATTTCTTCGTCAAATGAAGTGGAGGGGAGATGGAAATATTTAACCTCAGGAGTAAAATACACACAGACGCAGACAAAAACTTGCTGCAAAAACTTAAGCATGCAGGTAAAATTTAGACACATTGGAATTTCCATCTATGTACATTAAAAGAAGATCAAGATGTCTAACTCAACTCAAAATCAACACGCACGCACAACCGCAATTCTTTAAAAATAAATAATCAACAGATCAGCTCATTATTACAGGGTGGTTCATAACAATACAGTTCTACCGTAAAATTAGGCGCTCATTTATGGTCACTGTCTTCCTTTACATTACTTACAAAGAGATATTCGTTTGGTAGCAAAGGCGGAACGGTTCAGTGTAGTCAGCGGCGGACTTAATCCATCAGGTCCCGAGTTCAATTTCTACATTTTGAACCACCACGTATGCTAATCGAGCACTATCGGCGATTTGGAGGAGTGTCGGTGATCAACAATCAGCAATTTTTTACACACCTGATTTATTTCCTGTTTGACTAATTGGAATGAGAAGAGTTCCGGAGATGAGTGCCGTTGGTGCGTGTTTGGAATTTTGTCCATATTTGGAGCAGAGGAATGATTACAAGTCTATTTCATTTCTATTGTTTTGTTTTCATTTCATTTCATTTCACTCGTCATAATCGTAATCGTAATAATCATGGACTGAGTGACTGAGAGTGCGGACGTATGAACCCCACGCGGTATGCTCAGAATGAATTAATCCATTGAAATTTTCATTTGAACTTGACAGCTCTGACAAATTAGTAAGGCTTCGGGTTATGACGACTTCATTTGAGTAATACACAAAGATTAACACATCTCTTAATACAAATTCCCACTACAAATTAATTCAAGGAGGGGACATTATATTTATTTATACTCTACAGGGTGGTTCAAAATATTTGTTTGTTTGTTTGTTTGTACATAGTGGATTTTAAGCTCGGTTTACCCTCCAGGACGGGTATTATTTTAAAATTCGTGGAATTATTGAACAAACCAATTAAATACCTGAGGTTCACCTGGATAAGTAGTTGAGAGTTTGAGTTTGGTAATTGTGTTGAATAATTAAGAGTTAAACGCATTAAAAACCATGTCTATTTCCAACCATAGTAGTTTGACACGGATGCCATTCAGAGCTAATGTTTTTAAATTGAATTGAATGGAAATGGGGTTTGTGCTTTGTGTCGTGCGTAGAAGTTGTGGATTGTAAGAATGAAGTTCTTTCAGCATGTGAAGCCCTTAAAATCTCCCCTTCATCTGTTAAACCTTCATATCACACAAACACTATTCCCGAATATTTATTCATCTTCCCCGGGGTCTGGATAATAAGAATACACTCCAATTCCAACCTTCACTAGGGACTGCATACCAATATTATTTAAACAGATTATTTAAAATTAGATCAATTCGACCAAATTTTAGTACGAGAGAGCTAAAAAATGAAAATATTGCAGTGAGTTCTCCTGAGTTCAATTCCTGGTCGGCTAACTTCCCAATTCCTTGTACGACTGTGTGTTCGCACGATGCTTTGTCATCAGAGATCTAAGTTTATTTACCTGGGTGGCTGGGTCTATAGTAAATTCTCTTTAGAAGAGCCACCTCGTTGATATCAATTCACGCCTGCAACCCAAGAATTCGTTAGGTGGATAAAGCGCGAATTTGAACTGAAGAGGTGTGTAAATGACTATCTATTACAGTAACTTTAATTTTTAACTGTACAATTAATGGTTACACCACAACATATTGTATGCATTTTTAAAAAATGAAATAAATGAAATGTAAAATAAATAAATGAATTCCTGGAGCAAGTTGCAAGCATTTGGTATATACAAAAGAATTGAATGAGTTTGCACTTAACGTTCACTGTATATAGCTTGTCGACCTGATTTGAAATATGCATTTGATTACGATTTTTTAATGTGTTCGTGTGAAAGTATAATAATTGAAACAAACTAGTAGGTGAGTTCACGGGAATCAACATGGATTCATCATTATTTTATCGAATTGACTGTGGTCATTGTCCTGCAAATCGTTTTTACTCCCACGATTTCCTTCAGTGTGCACCGTTTCGTTTTATTTTTGCAAACTTGGTAAATAATTGCTTCCAATAGAATCTTCCAAGGGGCGCTCGAGGTTGGCAGTATTTGTTTCTCGTAGGACCGTATGTTGACAATAGTGAAAGTTGATAATTTTAGCCATAATAAATGCAATTAATTATCTGATTACAACTGTGATCACGAAAACGTCAAAAATCGCCTGCTGAAATCATAAATATTTTGCTCTTCCAGTGGTTAATTCAAATAGGTTATTTGTCGACCGGCTTTTCCATACTACTAGGGGTACCTTCTGTAGGCCTAATTGGAAGCAACTCACTATTTACGAGATAAGTTTGGCCATGATATACGGCGAATGTCGATAAATGCGTTTATTTAATTGTAAGAAAAATAAACTCTCGGAGAAATTGGCAATTAAGCGCCATGTATTATAAGCACATTCTACCTGCTACTAGGGGTACCTCCTCTAGGCCAAATTGGAAGCAACTCTTCCTTCATGAGAAATATTGACCATGACTAACGGCGAATGTACATAATGTGTGTATTTAATTATAGGAAAAGTAAACAATCCGAAGAATTGGCGATTAAACGCCATGTATTCCACACAAAGTATTCAATCAATATGGTAAGGTGTCCTAACTTGCCCTTGCTAAGTTGAACTAATTGATCACGTGACCCTGAAAGCACGCCCACAAATGCCGGCGGGGCGTATTAGTACACTTTACCCTGCTAATTGGAATAAGATGGAGATTTTAATGAAACCCGGATAGTGAGAAGACTCTTAGGTCACCTGTCATGCCCCCTACCCATCTGGATCAGAGTATAGGAATATAGTCCTTGACTGGCCAATAAATTAGTGGGTATTTGAAGTGGAGCCATGAGAGTAGCGGTAGTGGTTGTAAATCAATGGTATTTGAAGATCCGTTCACGGACAATTACCCCTTATCCCCACCTCCTCTTGTCACATCAACTATAATTTAAACTCCCACTACACAATGAATCCGAATCCAAGACTGGAATCCAGTCCTGACTCCAGCCAAAGAATCAATTCCCGAGAAAGGATTTCTTCTCCGAAGACAAATCAGAGAGTCAATTGGGCCTGGAACGCATTCCGCCTTATCTATCGTGTCACATCAGACCTAGAGCATCCGATCCAGATAGTCAACCCGCGACAAAAATTACATTACACGAACAAGCGCAAATCGTGTGGTCTACGACGCTTCACTGCATCACTGCATTTCTCCAGTTCAGATTTCACTGGACAAACCTCAAAATCCACTCCACTCCATTGTTCATTCGTGCGCGGCTGGTCAATGCTCCAAATGAAGCGCTTACCGCCATAAACCTTAACCTTATCAGAATTTGGTCCAAACTAGGCGGTTTCAAATTTAACAACTAAATGCTGCGAGTCCGAATGAAAAATTAAAATTTATTTACGGCGCCATACAATTTTTTCCAATCAACAGACTTGGGTCAATTACTTGAAAAATGTAATTAATTACAAATTACAAATTACACCCTCATTCCTGATTGTAATTAATTATAATTACAAATACACGGAGAAATTTCGAAAGTAATTAACTACAATTACAATTACTTGGACAAAAATGAAAAAGTAATTAATTTCAATTACAATTAAGTAATTGTAATTGAAAATGCAATTACAAATTACAATTGAAATTACTTTCTCGAAATGATGATTTTATGTGTGCTAACATCATAGTTACATCCTTGTATTTGATGGTCAAAATTTTAAGTCATTGTAAAAGTAATTGAGGAAAATATAAATTCAGTCACAAATTACAATTACAATTACACACAATTTCTAAAGTATTTAATTACAATTACAAATTACAGCTGGGATTCTGAGAGTAATATTTTGTAATTGAAATTACAATTACCAATGTAATTCACCCAAGTCTGCCAATTAGAGTCCCAAAAAGTATCCAAATTCTGGTAACGTCCTCGAAATACAATACAACAATTACTATCTCAATAAATCAGCGCGCACTTGACGTCAGATAATCGTTCCGCTCCTTAATAAGTGAGTAAAAGGATATTCGCCATTATTCCTTATTTTCGGGGAAGATTCTGGGTCGCCCGGAGGAGATAAATCGGTGTATTATGCTACACTCGAGTACTTGCTTTTTCTGTCGTGAAATGGCTCTAGCTGTCATCCACACCTGTTCTCAGAAGTAGCGAAG
This sequence comes from Protaphorura quadriocellata, assembly GCA_034698945.1. NCBI lineage: Eukaryota > Metazoa > Arthropoda > Collembola > Poduromorpha > Onychiuridae > Protaphorura > Protaphorura quadriocellata. Next base: position 8,630 of record JAQGCA010003813.1, read on the forward strand.
CGATGCGGTAAGTCGGGATGTGAGGACAAATATTGTATACGATTTTATATCGAGTCCATCAAATTGATATGATCCGAAAAGTGCGCTCGAACTTTATATTGTCACAAACGGACCTTACCCCTTCGTGTGTATTCACTTCTGTGACCTCCTGACCGAACCGGATGTCAATTCTGCTTGACCATCCACCCCAAGGGAAGCTAAGATACCCTTGCTATATCTACTAAGTTTCAAGCCACAATCACTTACAGTTCGCCGAATTTTATATCACTTAACAAATAATTTTACTATTTCAAGTCATACAAGATAATTTATAAGAAAAAACAATGAACATATCCTGAATCTATGGGGAGTTATGAGTGTCACTCATCACATCTCATCTTGCACATGATGTTGACAATTTTAGAAAGAGAGAGTTCTCTGTCTGTGTCTGTCTCCCCTTAGCAGTTGAAATGTTGAAAATATGGTTTGGTACACCTGACCTGACTTTAAGTAGACATTATTGTCTGGGATTCTAGAGACGTGTATGGGATATAATATATGGTTTCTCCGTGTACGTACACCCATGTAGCTATTTATACTCTGCCAAGCTCAAATCGTCATGTTCAAGTTCAACGCGGATACAAACTTCCGACAGGACCGTCAGAAAACTTAGAAAAACTTCCTACTTTTTCTTCACTCTTTCTTTTGAAACGAACAAATCCATCTTCATTTGATCACCAATTTCATTCATTGCATTGTGTTGTACTGTAAAAGGTTGTCGGCGCGCGCGCGCGAAGCTCACGTATTTTTAAACAGGCATAATTTCTAATCCCGCATTCCAAGTCCGATTCTACACATGTTGAATATTCTGGCACGTGTTCTTCAGTTTTTTTTAAATCTTGAAAAAAACTTTCACACATTAGGAGCCGTTCATAAATATTACATACACAAAGGGTGATTTAGGCTAACATGTCCCAATTTGGTCAAATTGTTTATGAACGGCCCCTACTACGTCCGTCCACACTTTAGCGCCCACTCACCTATGATTGTAAAAGTGAAATTGAATTATCCCCGGCGGCAAGAACAAGTAAAATGGAAGGAAGTAGATGCAGATGATGGAGATTGAGGAAGAAAAAAAAACTCGTGTAGTCAGGAAAAACCACATTTCAAACTTTCAACATCATAAATAAAGCCCGGGACTTTTTAGGAAAGAACGCTCACTAGATTTTCTACCTCCTCGGATCTTACCTTACTTGCTTAATTAAATCGAATCACTTTGACGGCCTAGCCATCGCAGCACAGAGCAGGGCGGTCAAAAGAAAATAATAATACAAGTTCCAGTTTGCATACCTTGAGCGCACTTAACCTTCAGGAAGTACAAAGGGAATGAAGTATGGCTGCTTATCAACCACTGATGATACAGGGATACAAATACAGTGTGGTTCATAACTTATCAAATTTTTTATTTCGACAAAAGGATTTTTCACACGGAATTATTGCATAAATTTTTCAAATTTTTTGGGGCATTTTTGACAGAATCTGAGACCATCGTTATTGGTTCAAATTCGGATAAGCAAAATCTATGGTCTGCGATTTTGGCAAGTTGTAAAATGTGAAGAAATTAACAAAAATTATGGGAATCGGATGTGAAAACCTTATGAATGACCCTGTAGAAATAAAACTGTTGGAGGTATTTTAAACGAGAATATCGTTTGGAGTTAAGGGTTTGAAAACATGAATGAAAGTGTAGAATTAGAGAAAGGTTTGTAAACGTGTGGAGTCATAATATCCTTGGATGGTTGGAATGGAGTGGTGAATTATCCCTGTGATGATGAGACCCCTTATCCTCAACCAATCAAACCGCACTCACGAACCCTTTAAAATATTGTGAAGTCTACAACACAAATATTTAAGAATGGTCCGCTCCGGTACGTACGGTGTGTTAATCCTTATGAGAGGTGGGCCACCAGGGAATATTTTTGGGGGACTATTCCATTCTATATTTGGGAAGGAAATGTGTTACTGCCGTAATTTCTGAGGCACGTCTGACCTAATTTTTGAATTTGAAATGGCGACGTATTTTAAGAAAATAATCAGAAAATCAGCTTTCCCTAATGATATCTGAAGAAAAGCATAAGAATAAATAGCAAAAAAAAAGATAGTATCGGTTAATTTTCTACAAAATTATCTTGGACATATTTTTGTCGAAAATCCGTTCAACAATGCATGCTGTAATACTCTTTCCACGCCGATACTTGCCTCGAAATTTAAAAGCGGAGTTGCTCCTTAGCGCCCTATATTCTATGAGATTGTCTACAATTATGTACGTCTTCATAGTGTTCTTCAATTTCCCATTCTCAGTTGCTGGGGGGTCAAAAGTTGCGAACCATCCTCTAGATTCTGCGCCTTAGCATTGTTTAGTGGTTGCTTTGCTGTTCTTACCCAAAAGAGTAATCTACTTCTAGGTGTACCATCTCTGGGCCAAACCGAATGGCGAAGTGTCATCATCACCACAGTAAATGGTATCGATTAGGGATTGTAGACCTATATACTGGGATATGCCATTAGAAAAAAAGGACACGGACCATTGAGTAACGCCATCGAT
>JAQGCA010003814.1:0-11213 GCA_034698945.1 Protaphorura quadriocellata
CATCACCATTACCATTAGGATTCGCCATCACCACTTGACTTGACTTGCACATGGCCAAAATCAAAATTGCTTGCCCTTGAGGCTCATAGTCGCCTGTCGCCGTGTCCGTCAGGCCTTACATTTTTTTTTGCCAAAGTTAAAATGTCCAAACATTGCACATTGTCCATTATGAATGGACATACTTTATTTTTCAACTTATTTGTTGTCTGAAAATCCCTTTGGGCACACGTACGTACGACAGGGACGTTTTGGACAATTGCAAAGCAATTACTGTGAACCTACACACATATAATACAAGAAATGGCTTTAATAGGTTTAACTCGTTGATTGTGATTAGCAGTGGCACTCCTCGCGAGAATAAAATTTATGCTACATAATACCCACCTACTTTAATGGACGTGGGTTGTATTGTACGTATGCATAGAGAATGAGATATGAAATGATTTAATATTCCCCTTTTCGCAATTACCAAGTCTAACACTACACAGAATATGGGCAAGAGGACAACTAGTAGGGAACTGAACAGATTAGAGTCTCAACTCATGAATTATAAATTCACTAAACTCCTTTGCTACGTACATAGGGCGTAGAGCAGAGACTTGTGTTTTTTAATCAAGCTGCAAAATAGGCCCTCGTGTTAGACACTCATATTTTCAACAAATTGAAACATAATTTTGTCGTCGAGTGATGAGGCTTCTTAGCTCGCAGAATAAAGAAAGAAAGAACAAAAACAATTCCGGGTCCGGGGACTACTGCGTCCAATTTTAAATTCCCGGCACAAGTTAGTGTTTACATACGCATAGCATAGGAAGGAGAATGAACTCTGAGTTGGGTGAAAATGAATGGAATAATAGAGGAATTCATGCTCGCTTCAGCTAGATTTCTAGGGTACGTAGTCTAGTCATCTAATATCTAACATTAGATCATGGAAAGTTATTCCCTACACGGAGAAAGCAAAACTAGAAGTAGTAGTAAAGTTTCGACCGAGGTCTCCGTGGAAACTCTCCTGCGTTAATTACAAGGGACTCAGAGCCTATTGATTTTTCAGAAGAGCTTCATTAGGAACTCAAGTGAAGATAGATGGGTTTTCATTTGTAGCTCTAGCTAGCTGTAGCTCCTCTTCAATCCTAACATAGGAACGAACGGACGCAGGAGGAACCCCTCGACATGTAAGCCATGCATCCTTCGAGTCGAGGTCTAAATAATATTCACTTGTTCATCCGTGATTTGAAGGCATAGAAATTTTGGACGTAAGACTATACTATAGAGACTGGTCTAATGCAATTGCAAATTGAAAAGCTGAGCAACCACTGCACTATTTGAAATCAGGATTCAGAGCCATGGCCAGGTCTGTGGCTTAGACGACTAAAAATCAGGATAGATAAAAAGATAGGTCGAGTCAGTTCAGGTTAGGTTCGTCAAAGTGCATTTAGAAAATTGGCTTTTTCTGTTCCTATTCTTCCTTAGCTTGGTGTTTTGAGTTAGAAATGAATGGGTTGGGTTGGGCAGGGCCAGGGCAGTATTTATAGGAACTGAACAGGATCAGATCAGCTAAGTAAGTACTGAGTTAATATGACATGGAGTTATCTGAAGTCCCTGAAGGAAGGAAGAAAAAAGCTCGGGTAATTAGAGAACTTCTCCCCGCACTCTCATTGTTCACCTGGACCTTACAAGTATATAGTACTGTACTGAGAAGAAAAAAAAAGGATAAAAGGAATTGGAATTGGAGTTGGATGGACTCGAACGGACGGGGCCATAACCAATTTTTCCACAAGAGGATTGATGAGCATTCGGGGAAATTAGAGGTTCGAAAAAAAGTATGGGGCATGGATGGGTATCATCTATCGAGGGGAATCTATAGTTTATGGCAGACACAATCAAAAGGTATGCCACACAAATCTCCATTTGGGAAGTGATCAATAGTATCCTATCCAGTTCCCGGGAGCAGTATCGGGTCCGACAGAATCGTGCTTGTACCGTCTGCCGTGTCCAATATGTTTTAGGAGAAAAAGAGAAAGAAGAAAAAAATACATAGACTCCCGTCGCCTTGCCCGGGTCATGCCATGTTTGCAAATGCCGATACGGACCACCGCCGATACTACGTCCTGAGTTAACCAGGTCCGTTGAGACCCTGAATATTTCAGAAACTTTCGTCTCGGAGTCTCATCTCGTCCGCAATTCGTCTCCGAATCGTCCGGCACGCTACCTAGGATATGAATAATGTTCTCCTCCGGGGGGAAAAAGTGTCGGTTTTCGGGCTAGGGCACTTCTTAATTAACCCGTTAAGCTCACTTGGTCATCTTCACTTAGCTCCCTACATCCTGTAGGTTAAGTTTGTCCTGAGGGCTGCTCCGATGGTGGGGAAGACATGAATTATTTAACCCGGAATGTATGTCCGGGTTCCCGGATGTTTCGGTTGATTCTTTAGGATGAGGGAAGGGTGAGATTTAGGGGAGGGAAAATTCCTCCAGGAGTACAACAAACAATCTGTCTACCCGCCTAATTTGGTTAGGTTTCGTGGGTCGGAGAGGACAAGACTAATGTCGATGTCACACACATCTACACCCCTTAGGGGTTCTGAAAGAATCGTTAGATCGTAAATGTTTACACGGATCATTTTGATTACTACTTGCTGTTTTTATCTCACAGAAAAAACGTCAGACACATTTGGTTATTAGTTCTTCGATAAAACAATGGGTAATCGGTCTCCAGCGAAAAGTATACTGGTGATCTGCCCAAGGTATCGAACCACCATCATAAAAAGGAATTCCGCAGGGCACCACTCTGTGCCCTCAGATTTTCGATTTTACATATTCATCTTGTACATATGTAATTGCATTATTATTATAGTCATGTCATGTCACACCCCTCCGAGAAAGACACATTTTGTCTGATTTAAATTTTAAATTAACATCTCCGCATCATATTTCTATTTTTGTAATCCTAATGGAAGTTTAAAAGCTTGACTCATAAACGATGTCTTGTGAAAATAAATGGTAGTCGAAAACGAAGGTGACTTATGACCAATTTGTGAGTGACCACTACTGTCCGGTGAACGCAGGTTGCAATTATAATTGCATTTCAATTTGCAGCGGCTCCTTTTGCCATTTATTTCCCTGCCAATGTATATTATGTAGATGGAGTCCAGGCACGCAGCGTATTTGAGCTTATATTACGACGTCGTCGTCCAACGAGGCAATACTAATAATAATAATAATAAGATTCTACTGTTTTGACTCGTGTGATTTATGGGCAAGGCTATGTTCTGACAGGGAAACTACTTTTGATGAAAAAATCGGCCCTGGAGGTTCCGGCTAGAAATTTTTGAAACATTCCGGCAATGGATTCCTGACAAAAATGTCAATGTATGAATCGTAAACTGATTTAATCTACTGACGAAACCTTCATTTCTACCAGAACACTCGAAACGACTAATTCGGAACGGTTTAGCCTGATCTGAGTTGCACATGAAAAATTGTTTCCTCGTGAGTCAGTTAAGGTCGCAAGGAGTTTTGGTACCTACGAGTATATCTTTCCTTCGTAACTTTACCTTTTATCTATTCATTGTATTCATGGATGCATTATGCAAGGAAGGGAATCTTCAAATGTATTATCATCCTGCATTCCAGATACATACAACTCTTTTTTCCTGCAGGGTGCTCTAAAAAAATGTATTACAATTTTATTGACTATCTTTCCTCAAAACTCCCATATGCACATTAGTGAGACCAGTGCAGTGGAACAAGGTTTTTTTTCTGAATTCGATTTCATCAATTGAATCGAGTTGGGATTTGAGCCGTATTTCATTCTTGTTATTGCGCCCTTTAAATTATCTGTGGCACTGACTGTTTCTCCTTATCTCTGATGTTCCGAATTTTTCCGTTTTCAGAAAACTACGAAAAGTGCGATTCTTATATTGTGTACGTTTCCAACACTTTCAACGACGGCTTTTAACGAGTTGGAGTTTTCCTACTACTTGGGGTACCCTCCGAGGCGAAATGGAAATCTAATCCATATTCTGTGAAAAGCACACGACCTTACCAGCGCATATCAATTACTGGGCGTATTTATGATACATTTCGTCAAATTCGTAAGCTACTAGTCTTAAAACTTCAGGAATCGGGCACTTTGGCGTAGAGGTCAAGGTTATATGAGATCTATTTCTCGGCCCGGGTTCAATCCCTGGTACGATGAAGCCTGTTTCTTGCTACTTTAGGTTATTTTTAAAACACCCTAGGCATATTATTCGTGATTCTTTTACCTCAAAGTATTTTGAACCCTTTTTCGATTCTTACAATGTTGAGAAGCGACATTCCGTCCATCCGTTCCGTCGCTCGACAGTCGACACCCTTTCCCAGGCTTCCTTTGGTGCTTTTAGGGTTTTTCGCAGATATAGCCTGTGGAAGAAAGATTGGCGCATAATGTGACGGTTGGAGTGGATGTGAGGTTCGGAGGGGTGTCAAGATGGTCGTAAAAGCGATTGAGAAAACAGTAGCGTCGGTGGTGTGGTGGTGCGGGTTGATGGACGTGTGGTTTTTCTTGAGACAGATAGACAAGGCACTCGTGATTTCGCATGTTATGTCCTCCGTCGTACGTCGTAACTAAACCAGAGCTACGGTTGTCCAAAATATACGCTCGTGTCTCTGAAAAATTCATCAGACAGAAGAAGCACTCACACATCCATATGCAGATTACATTGGTATTCGTATATTCGTATTGGTAGTGGTGGCTCTGTAATTTATGTGCCAGTCAGACTCGTATGTGTTCTTGTTCATGTGTATTAGGTATCTATGGAGATGAATGTACATAGTGGTACATAGTCGCAGTTATTTATATAAAGTGCCCATTCCCATGGAGACGGAAAAGAGTATGTAATGGTAATGGTATGTAAGAAAACGGTAATGGGATGGGATATTGAGAAGTGTCTTGTCAAGTCATGGTTGCCACTGCCTGCCAGTAGTTGTCCAAAAAATAAAAGTGGCGTAGTGACTGTGACTTTGGAGTACTCCTCAATTTGAGGAGTATTGTTGACGACCACTTTTGTCACGAGAGGCGGAGCAGGTGTCGTGTCAGTGACGAAGCACACACATACTCAGTCACTTAAAGAGATTCATCCATATCCTTAGTGTTAGGGTTGAATGATATGACGATGATCACATCTTTTTACAGTCAAATGTCGACGAAGGAAGACGTCGGACACAAAACAATTGCTCAGAAAGATAGGGGTCTCCTTTCAAGAATATATAGAAAAAAACGCTGGGCCGAGTCATTCTCCGGACAATGGACTCTCTATTATTATTTTCACTTCTTCTTTTGCTTTGACTTCTTTTTTCCAGGTTTTTTTAGTCATCGAAGACTTGAGGAGTTAGTTGAATGTATGCAGACATTTACCAGGCCATTTGGCTATTATAAAGGTTTGGATGCTTTTTTTTCGGCACGGGAATGGGGATCTATAAGGTGCTGGCTGGTTTGGTCTGAGTGAGTTTATTCTATCTCTCTGGGGTTATTTATAGAGCCAAAGACTCACTCTGTTCGATCCTCTTTATCAATTTCCCTAAAACGGCCAATTTGAATAAAAAGGGTTCAACTTGACGCTCCCTGACTGATATTTTTTCGGGTTTACTCCTTTGACTTTGGTCGATATGGACGCGGACGGGGAATACAGAAGTGCAAGTATATTTTCCTAAATGGGGATGATCTTCGGTTTTTGTACGTAATGTACATCAGGAAAATGGGACCGACGGCCTTTTTTCTCCGGGAAAATGGGAGTCTGGGGACTCTTAGTAATTGAGCACTAGAGGAACTTTTCTGGTCACTCATCGGACAAATGGCTAACATTATTGGGGGTCCGTAAAACTCTTCTTTGGTTAGCATAATGTCCCTTCAATCTATATTCCAAGAGGCATTCAGGATGAGGAATGACCGCGGACATGAGAAGATCCGAAGAAAAGAAAGCATTGCAAGCTGAACAATGGAAAGTTTTCGACGGTTCAAGAAATCGAAATGGGTTTCGTATTTTTTGGGCTTCGAGGGTAAAAAGAATAGAGAAAGGGTGCCGATGTGATACAGACAGACATAGTGGTAGTAATTGTGGCGTCGACTCTTTTTTCGTCATGACAAGTCTGTCTACGTAAGGTCTGGGTCATACAATAACGTGATGTATTTTCCGGACAATTTGCGATTAGACCGAGTTGATTGGCAATTAACGGGAACAGCCGCACACATTTTGTACGGACAAAATAATACCGCTAACTCTAAGGGTTTCACACCTTACCTGGTCTGAGTTGGTGTTATTGACAATGTTGCGGTTTGTACGCGGTGTGAACCCAAAACAGCAGGGATATCGGGGATTCACCCAATTTATTTTAAAGTTTGGGTCCCTGGGTGAAGATAAATGAGCAACAACGGTCTGATCTGGTGTTGAAACTTTTGTCCCTGAAAAACTCAATCTACTTTTACAGTTAGGCCTCCAATTTTCTGACGTCGAAAGTTATCAGCTGGATAAATTATCCAGATTAGGATATTCGCCACCAGAGCAAAGACAGTGTACATGGTTCATATCTGCTAGCTGTTAGGAGGTTAGGACAGGGTTCGATTCCCCGGACATGGTATATCTCAGCCCGGCTTTCCCTATACTGAGAGGTTGTTTACCTCACTAAAGCAGGAGTTTTTCCCGCTTTCGTCTTCGTAAATCAGTAAAACGCTCTAACTGGGTAGGGAAGCCGGCTACTACGGGGTGCAGTGTGGTAATAGCGCAGTCATGTATTCGTCAAAATGAGGTGACTTTCGAACCTGCATAGCAAAATTCGGGGGTGTCTCCCTTGTAGAAATAGACCATAAGCCATCATCTGACTACGGATGTGTGAAATATTAATTCAGTTATCGCGTAACTCAGGATGAGTGTTTTATTAGGATATTCGTCAGCTACTGCCAAAATGGAGACCACAAGTACCTTTTTTTTATCTTGGTAAGGTAGAAATTCGCGATACAACACCTGGTCATCTCAGATAGGCGATCACTTGTTCATCTCGAAATGACGTATTTAGAGGTGGTTTATAAGAGTTCAAATAGTGCCCGATTAGAAATTTTTTCCTCGTAGTCACATTCCTAATAAATTTCAATCAATTTTCCTGGTTTGCATCATAATTCATGACATGCCTTAAAGGCAATCATCCAATCATCCCTAACCATCGAATAACGTTCGAGGAGCACACACGAGGTCATAATCACGACCAGGACTGTCCACCCCTAAGAACGAAATCGTATCCATCCATCCCTGATTACCAATTGCATACCAATACGTATTATTATTTTCTTGAAGATTAACATGTACATTGCTGATTTGATGGCTTTTCCTTCTCGTTGAGCTTCTAAAGTCAACAACCAGAAACACATGAGGGTGACGCTCCGTCCTCCATACGGTACTTAATTAATAGCTACAAACAAGTAGGGGGATAATATCAGGAGTAAGTAATCGGGATTGGGAAGTCTCGCTACAGGTGTGCACGTCCTTTAAAATATGTACTTAATATTTTTGCGTGCGTGCGTGCCAAGTCAGGGCATAAGGGCAGGACTGCCGACCATGGAACTAGTACTTATATTGTATTACTAAAAACATACGTCTTCGTCTTAAAACTTAATTTGTTTCAATAGAAAGGAAAAAATGAATCGCGCAGCAGATTATCCATATCGAATCTTAATCTTGGTTTCCGTATGGTTTGGTTTGCCATTCGCTTCGCTCGACACGACGCTCCAAGATATCTGCGGATCGTCCCTCGACTACGGGTCGTTCATAGTTGACGTCATGCTTCATATTTCTTCATTGGCATAATAACGTGTTAAACACCGTTGATTGTCTTGCATTCCAGGCTCAACTTATTTGTACGCTTAAACCGTCCTGTTAAGACCACCATGCATAGAGACAAAAGAAAATTGAACAAAATGAAATGGTCGACATGGTACTAGCGTGCTTTAATATTATTTGCGAATTTTCGGATTACAGGGTGGTCACAAAGAACCTTGCTTTGAACAGGAGTGATAAGGGCAAAAGTGTCTTGGACAACCTGCTAGATTAATCTCAGACTCCATAGCTTAGGACGGATTTATATTTTTCTATAGAATACAGGATCTGTGAATAATTATACTCTGGTCATTCATTAAAGAGTAGTTATGGCGTTTTCAGCGTAACCAAACCTTAAGTCCGTTTTCAAGAGAAAAAATTATCCAACTTATCGAATTCAATATTCTAGAGATTTGAATATATTTGAGGAAGTGGCGGATTTCAAACCGTTGTTGCATACCATCATCTATGAACGGCCCCTGATATGAATACTGTTTTCATTAGAATCTCTCGCCATTTTAATTCCTCTAAGCGCAATTGCTCTTGAATTGAATCACACTTGTAATTGTAAACAATGAAACATTTGAGTAATATATTTTTTCTTGTATTTTGCAGAAACTCCGTTGTTCCGCAGCCGGTTGTGATTGTGCCAACTTTGTGGCGGCCAAAGAGAAGCTTCGGTCGTGTGACGGGTGCAGTCATTCTTGGATCACTCACCGTATGTCGTTGTTTTATACACTTCCTTTTTTGTCTAACCTTTTTTTTAAAGAAAAGAAACCCTAGCGTCCTTACCCTGCTTGATTTCTGCCAACAAAACCCTGTAACAATATAAAAAGGTCTGAATTAATCAAACTTTGTTCGCCTACGGCTTTCCTGGCTTTGGCTTGGCATTTCTTTATCTGGCGCACGCTTTGTCTCTTCCCCGTAATAATAGGCCCGCTCTGAGTGACATTTTTTGGACGGAATTCCTTGGAATTGGATTGGATTGGAATTTGGAGTCTTTTTAATCGTTTCTTTCTCTACTGGTACTCATGCTTTTTTTGCTCTCCCCTTTAGTAGAAGTCAAAGTATTTTTTTTATCATCATTCCCCTTCATTCTTCTCACTTGTATCTTGGTTATGTGTGTGTCTGACCCAGAGCAATTAGTTTGGGCAGTCTGTCAAGACGTCGAGGGAATCAGGAGTCAACGGACGTTGAAATTCTTACAGTCTTATAAGAAAAAAAAACGTTAAGAAAAATGTCTAAACATGAGTGGCATCCCTGGACTGATGCACATGAGAGAATTTTATTGTTTTTGGTCACAACCTTTGAGCTGACTATTTTTTTTGGTCTTCTGGTGGAAGTCGTACATAAATCGCTGCCTGTTTTCACCGGGATTTCAGGTCAATTCACACAAGACACCAGAACAGATCAACTAAAAGATAAAAATCCATATATTCCTTATGAATTTGCCATCTTATTTGTATTCCGCGCTAGAGTGGTGTGACGCACGACGTCCGTCCAATCCAAATGCAACAGGACGGAACGTGTGATGCTAATTGAACAAAGATGTAGACCCATGTGGCCCACACAACAGTCATATCGTCGTCGCACTGTTTAGTCTCGTATACTATAATTAAAACATCTTTTTGAGAGTCAGTCCTTGTAATTAAATGGCGCGACGTTGTGTGCCCTATTGATGTTGTGTCTGTGAGCTCGTGCTGGTTTGGTTTCGCTTCGTTGCCACCTGGCCAGACCAGTATTAACTTATATTCTTGTTGCTTCCGATCAAAGATAATAAAGTAGCACGAGATTTAGTAAAAAGACCTTAAGACCATTGACCACGAAAAGTATATATACGACGAAGGAAATCTTTATACATTCCATATAGGTCCCAATCCCAATTACAACAATCCGGCAGACTGATATAGGGAATGTAAGAAATAAAGAATTTTTCCAGGTAAAAAGAAGATGCATGCACGTTTTGTATGATGGTGCGAAAGTGTTGTAGGATTATACAATGGGGACCATACGGATTGTGTTCAATTCTGTAGATTCTTCTAACACTCAGTGGTCTGGAACGATTTGGTGTTCCACCGACGACTAAAAAGTGAGTGAGATATTTTGATCTCATTGCCAAGACACTGTGCACAGAAAATTGAATTGAATTGGTTGCGGGAAAAAGCATGGCAAGACAGGATGAGTCAGCAGTGTCATACACTGTACAGCAGACAGACAGACGGACAGAGAGATTTTAGAGTTTAGACACTCGGAATCTATTCATGTCATCCCATTGATCAAAATGCCCGTCCGTGACATCGCATCACCGTCCAAAACCACAAGGGCTCTTCGAAGATGATAAAAAGACCCTTGGATTGGACGTCTCAGTCACTGGACAAGGAATGCCACTTCGGAAATTACATCACACCAATATAAGAATTTTTAAGGTAGCCGTTCAGACCGTCCAAAAAAGTCAAAATGTTTTCTGAGTGTAATTCACACGTAGGTGAGGAGAGGTCTTTGTCGGGCGCTAAAGATTCTCTCAAACATTTTGACTCCTGGCAAGCCATACGGAAATATTCTCTTTTTTTATTACATATTATTTTTACCTTTTCCATTACGAGGAGCTGTCATGAAATAATGTGACGGGGACGTGAAAACGCGTCACTCCGAAGTAGACATCTAAGGACCGTAAACCCGAGCCCTTTGAAATCAACCTGGCTCATGCTCCTGGGGTTTTCCTTCTGCCATGCTATGCAATGATGAACTTTAGATCTTTCAAGATGAGAATGATTTGACGGCCACGGCTATAACTGAAGGTCCGTAATACAAAGTGTAAAGAAAGCCGGCTGATATTTTGGTGGTTCAGTTCGATCGTAACTCGTAACTGCAGCTAAATACATCTCAAAAACTGTTATAAGATTGAAAAAAAGATAAGGTACGAAGGGTTGAGATTGTAAGAGCTCCAGGGGTTTCAGTTTTGTTTTTATTTATTTACATTTCTGCCCTGCCATGTTCTGGGACAGACAGAAATGGGCGAAGGGCGTGGGTTTTGGGCCTTTTAATTTTGGTCATAAATGATGACGATGACGTTGTGAGCTCTTTGCAATTTAAGTCTCCTTGTTAAATGTGTCCGGATGGTAAGTCATCCGCATTATCTATTTGTGACGATTTAGGGTAGATATTTTGAAATTATTAGGGATTATAACGGTAATTTCCGAATTTCTCCTCAGTACTTCGGTGCAGTATAACACAATATACAGTAAACCGCCAATATAGCGTACTCTCGTTATAACGAACAAAGTCTGAATGCCACTTTGGCCAACTTAAGATGAAAATTGTCTAACTGATGACGACTTTAGTCGTACGTCACACAAGTAATACTAATTAATAC
>JAQGCA010003815.1:0-11212 GCA_034698945.1 Protaphorura quadriocellata
TATTTTATTTATTTTTCTGCACGGGTGGCTATGGTGGGTTCTACACACGTCAAAACAATACATATATTAACTTTAAAAACGTATGTCATAATGTGATGCAAACTAGGGTGTTAAGCTGCCGATATAGTAGCATTTAGTCAGACGATGAATTGTTACGATGTGTATGTACATCACCCTAATCTAACCGAAATGAGAATTTTGTACCAAAGTTTAATTTCAACAGAGTTCAAATTCTAATTCTACGAATCTCTCCAGAACGTTGTATTTATTATATCATTTGCTCGAACGAAAGTAGCGACTGCACTATTTCTACACAAAGGTACGGCAATAAGGAAACAAACATATATTGCATTGCATGACTCAATGGGAAAATAACATTAAGGTAAAAGTAACCCAAATGATAACACAAATGGCGGAGGAAGCACTCGTGTTACTATTATGTAATCTGCACAGTAATCACAAAGCATTTAGCTCATCCAACTTCCATTTCAATTGAAGGAATTCAAACTCGTTGAGCCAGGATATCAAATTTTGAAACTAACTTTGTCACATTATAGTTCGCTCTCGACGAGACATGAAAGCCCTACAGGGGTCTTGACTATAATCGTTAGAATATCGCATTCTGTGCATTTGAGAGCATTCTATTTCCTAACCTGAAGTCAAGTAAAACTTTTGGAAGAGTTGAGAGGCTGTATAATAAAGAAGGCACTTGTGGGTAGTTGCTTTTTAATTACTAATAATAAAGTCAATTAAATGAAGAACTCGGGGCTTACTTAGTTTTAGCAGGAGTTTTCATCGCTTAGTCAAGCTTACTGCAACCTTCGACTGTTGTAACTTTTTTTGGAGTTCAGTTCTGACTTCTGAGCTCAGCTCATAGTTACTTGTTTGATAAATCTTTTAGCCATTTTCAACGTACAAGTGGTACAGAGGATAGAATGGACTCTCTCAGCACTTAATCTAATAACGTGACAATTTCGCAATTCCGGTTCGCACATTGGCGTTAGAGTAGAAGAAACAAGCAGTCCAGGAGAGAAGTGGACTAGACTAGATTAAATGGATATCGTAGGGTTTGGACGACATGGTGGAGGGTTAAGTAAATCAATGATTTACTGACCTGTTGCAGAAACAGATGGGGATTGGGGTTCCAAGTCTTTCCTATCTATTAAGAAAGCAGTTGTAGAGCGACAGGAGTCCGCTGTGTCAAACAGAAACATTTCTTCATCCGGACAGCCAAAGTGCCTTTCTTCACAAATACATTCCCCACCACGGACATTACATCCGAACCTTTTCACCACTTCTAGGGTTGAGTCATTTCCAATGCAACCTAGAGAGTTAATAAAGGAATGTTAAATTAAATCATTAGACATTCTTTCAAACGCCGAACAACCTCTGGAGTGTTCAATCTACTATTCCGTTTCGAAAGGACCACTAAACAACTGAAACGATTCGGCTAATGTAGCAAATGTCAACGTACAATGTTTTGAGGTCAAGCACCTCCCCAGATGCGATTTAGTGCATTTCGCGTATATGATATTCCAGCAGGGTATCCCTGTATACTGAATATCCCCTGATAAAATGAAGTTTCATGCGAGGGCACAAGATTAAGGGCATTATCTGTAGCTCGTTCTAGGTCTGAGAGATCATCTTAAATGTGACCAGTAGCAATATTGTGCTAAATAATTCAAAGATTCGTTTGTCAGCACGGATAGAACGTGATGTTTGACCTGACATCAAAATGTTGACAACGCGACACTCCATTCCGTTGTGAGGTGGTGTATCTAATTTCTCTGACGGTGAGATATACAATTCCTAACCGTGTAATTTCTAGCCATTGTCCATTTTCACTTCCATTTGAGTAAATTCGCAAGTTTTTATACTCATTTGAGAGGTTTTCTTCTTAGGCACAATCTAAGTCATTGGGCAGAATTATATCACTCGCATTCTCAGTTGTAATTCTCATTGACTAAAAATACAAAATATACGGCGGCCTGATGGGGAAATGAGGGTGATGTCTACTGGAGCAAGTATCCGTAAGATGAAAATAGATATTTCAAAGGCCAGCGGGTCTAGTTCAAAATAAATCCGAACCAGTACCATTTGTAAATACTAACCCTAATTAGCTGACTCTGAGTTTTAGTGAATTAATTTGCGGGTAATACTGTTGCGTTGGATTGAATGAACCAGATATTTCATCCCTAACCAGATGATCCTTTTGTTTGTTTGCTTTTATTCAATTAAAACAGTTGTTACAAATCAAGAAGATTCACGTGTAGTTGATTGCTGTATCAAGAGGAACCTTAACTCAAGATTCCTAGACGACCAACTTTCTCTAGAGGTTGGTCCATGCGTTTGTTTACTCAAAAAAAACTTGGTTTTTTTCGTTCGGTGCCCAAAATACATTAGATCAGATGGGAATTTGGGTACCGAAATTAAGCTTGTTGACACGGAGAATTGAATTTTCAACAAATTTTTCAATGTGTTGACACATCGACATAGCGCATGGACCAACCTTATGAGGAGAGTTTGTTTACGAATCTTGCCTTAACTTATCCTGCCAGACAATATTGCATATTTAGTTTTCAAAAATAGTTAAGGTTGTCAGAGTAATGAAGAATTTGGAATTTGGATTACACGGGAGGCAAGACAAAATCAAAAGGGAATTTAACATTGGGGAAAACTTCCCAAGTATTATGAGAATCGCAGTGTTTTCCCCCGTGAGTGAAATTATTTATTTATTTTGGGTGTTAACAAGTTACGGTCCCTCCTGTTGCAGCAATCAACTACACGAAGACTATTCTTGTCACAATTTTTTCGGATTGGATTGGATGTAATTTTATTATAGTCATCTATTTCATAGCCCACACAACATAAACATCAAAAATGAAATGTTGAACTATCCGTGAGTGTCATCGAAAACATTGCCCACAATAATAACTGAAGTCACACCTGGAATCGGAACTTAAAATTAATCTTCAGAATCAGATTCTTTCGAAATTCGTCCTCTCGGACTTTGGAATTTGGAATAAGGATATGAAATCTTGAATCTTTTTCTTACGAGTACAAATCCCCTCTTTGGTCATTTCCATTTCTGAAGTTTTGAGTAGATTCAATTGACACCGAAGTCCGACGGCACAAGTTCCATGAGAACCAAATGCCCCAGCACATGGTTCATTCTCTCCACGAGCACAGAGAAAGCAACAACCGCAGACGTCAAGTGTGAGTCCCCATGGACAATCGCTCTCACGAATGTGTTCACAACCTCCGTCACAAACACATTTCATTTCTTCGTTTTCTCCATCATCTTGTCCCTGTTCGCGTACTATTCTTCTACCAACATTTCCTCCGACAGTCAATAACACTTGGGCAGAAAATAAAGCCAATAATATTGGAAAACTCTTCACCACCACCTTTCGTTTCATCTTTCCTTGCTCAGAAAGCATTATAGAGATTGTAATGGAGGTTGCCGGTTGCCCTACTTTTAATCCTTGACCGACCGACTGTACCGCTTCGCGTTCATTTTCATAGTCTTGGGCTTTTCCTCTCGACTAAAGTGCTCTCATTCTCAATTCAAATTCAAACATAAGAGTTCACTCAAAAGAATAAATTCTGATCCCCACAAGAGAGAAAAGTCAACACTGACAGTGGTATTTGAGAAATGGAAGGAAATGTGTTACTGTACTTTCTCTGCTTTCTCCAAACGTATTTTAGTGTACTTTCACCGTTTTCTTCATAGGTGATTTTGACTGTGCCTGTAACGAGCAGGTGAAATTTGGTTTCGCGGCATGCCTGCCTTGGACTGTTGGATTCTATTCGTCTCCTTCAACGCTCTCGTCGTCCTGTTCATTCGAATGTAAGTCAACCGACTGGTATGAGAGAAATCCCACAACCTCGTTACATAGTACAAGGGCCGGTGAAATTTTGTACGGAAACGGCACGCATGACTTTTGAGTGTACAGCGTACGCTTTTCGCCTCACGGGAAGGTAAGATAGGAAACGACCAAATAACACGGACTTTCACTCCCTGCCTTTCTTCTATAGAGAAAGTATTTTAACTTTTACCAATCCTTCAGAGAAAGAGAAACGGTATGGCTTTAAGTTCTACAAAAAATACAAAGAGTTTGGGAATAGTATTAACTCAAAGAAAACCTAGCAAAGTCGTTTTTCCACCATATCGGAAAAACTCGAATTCGAAGCTAATTCTGCCTTTCTAGTATTGAAGGCAAGCCACAAGCTCAGAACAATTTCTGGGTTTTTCTCTTGCTGAAATATGCAATTCCAGTTGCTTCTTACCATGAAACAAAGAAAGATGCTTACATGTTAGAAAAATGGAAAGTGCGTAATAATTTGACGCAGCACACTTTAATCTTTTCTAGAAAGAATTTCATACCACCTACCATTAGGTCAAGCACCGAACAAAATACTCCACAGATTTTGGATGTATATTTATTTTCCAAGTTTAAATAGAATTGACTTCGGAGAACAAGTTCTCAAAACACCAATTTATTTTTCCATGGTCCGCTGGATAGGAATGTAGAGCACAACAGTATTCATCTCAATAATAATATAATTGAATAAGTAATAACCATACGCCCTTTCAATTTCAATTATATTAAATTTGCAAACCCTTAAGTCCTAAACAATCATAATCTCCGAGCAAAAATAGTTCGCATGCGATGTTCTAATTATAGCATTACTCCCAACTTCTACAAGCGTTGCGTGATAAGTTCGATTTTGCAGCAGAGTAGACAGAGGCAGATCGGCCATAACTTCCATCATCCTTCACAAATCCTCTTGCAATGATTGTATTGCGTTGTTCAGAACTTGTACCTGAGCCTGTGTGGAAATAAGATTGTCCTACTTTATTACTTTCTCCCGTTCGTACAATATGAACTTATACAATGCACTCAACATATAGATTTCCGCCCAACTTTTCCCTTTATGGCCGATTGAGTACATAAGAAATACTACTGACCTTTGCATGTTTGATTTCCAACTCCGCCAGATCAATCATATTCTTCCGAAACGCAACAACTCGTCTGCTTTTGAAATCGATC
Source organism: Protaphorura quadriocellata (assembly GCA_034698945.1). Lineage (NCBI taxonomy): Eukaryota > Metazoa > Arthropoda > Collembola > Poduromorpha > Onychiuridae > Protaphorura > Protaphorura quadriocellata. The sequence goes on from JAQGCA010003815.1 coordinate 5,055, forward strand.
AACTCCTCCTTGGCTTTTGCTGACATGGCTTCAAATTTATCACATGCCTCTTGTTGTCCTTGCTCAGCCTGAAGTATATGATAATCATAAAGTTACCTACTGTTGTAACGGAAAGTGGAATTGCTCTCCACTGATGTAGCAAAAACTTACATCAACCACTTCCATGGTCTGAAGGGTGGCATAAAAATAAAAATATGGAATTATGGATTATTGGATACAACCCAATGGGCAGATAGCGTAGTATTTCATTTGCGAAGCAAAAGTAATAGAAATATACGTACTAGCTCGTGTTCAGCCTTTGTCATATATAAAGATTTCACTACCCTTGAACTAATTCTCTGCCCACTCAACCTGTGTTCTAGAAAACTAGGACAATACTGACTGCTAAACTAGAAGTTTATTCGACCCTAAGAGTCACATTATGATTAAAGTAATAAAAAATAAATGAATACTGATCGTTAACCGGATACTATAAGGGATCTGACTCTCTTAGGAGTGCAGATACACACTCATACCCAAGGTACATAGTTGAGAAAAATTAGACAATCGAACAATAGCAATTTCATTATAACGGAGATGACTATGTCTTGAAGTACAACAACGCTACCAAAATCTACGCAACAACCCAACAGATTTGCTACCTAAATCTCAGACTCGTCGTCAACCATATTTACGACAATTTTTTGTTGTCCATTTTGACCGGATGCATACGTAATCTTCCATCACAATGACATGACGGTAAAGAAAAAATGGAAGCAGAGAAAAATGAAACAAAGAACGTTACCATTTCCTATGAAATTGTTGGGGTAAGATTTTTTCCGACGATGATAAGAATTTTTTGGGATGGAAGATTATGAATGTGTACATTCAGTATTCAGTTCCTACGCACTACGGGGCTGAGAAATTGAAATCCGTCATCCGACCACTGATATATTATGTCAGAGATAGTACTAAAATCACTGATAGAGTCTGATAGAATTTCCGATTCAGATGGATCAAGCGTGTATGCATTTCTACGTTCCATGATTGCGTATCACCAAATGCAACCCAAGCTCAAAATTAATCTCTTACAGTATAGTAAATTGATAAAGTCAAACAAAAAAATACTCACGGCTCCGACATCTCGATTCTTCGCTCTGGCTTTGTCCAAATTCTTATTTGCTGTCTCGTAATTAGCAAGGCACCGCCTTCGCCTGTACAAAAGGTTTTTTGCAGCATTCGAATCACGCATGTAGTATCGCAGAGTGTCGGAAAGCTTTAAATCTTCATCAGATGCAACTCTATTCTCTACTTTCTGAAACAATAAATTAGGGAGTAATAGTTTAGTTTATTGTGACACGTTTAATTACAAGTTAGTGCCTTTAGTTTATACATATGACTCACTCGAGCTTTCTCTAGGGCATCAGCAAATTTTGTAAGGAATTTCTCCAACTCATTTGTATCAATTGTAGCGAGTTGAATCAGTTCTGACGATATTTTGATGTAGGAGTCTGATACATTCTTATGACATTTTGTCATTCTATCAGCTTTACTTGTTGCTTCTTTTAAATGTGAGTGGTAGTCTAACAAAAAATTCCTTTCAGTATCAAAGAACTCATCCACATCTTTCTGAGTTGCTGACAATAAGAACTCATCGGTGGATTGGCCAAATGATTTTATTAGGCCTCCAAACATTTCCTTCTTATTTTTTCCACGTACACTCAACTGAAAAAGGAAAACGGACATTTGTTTTTGTGTTTTAAAATACGTGTGGACTACTGATCAATACTGAACAATAAAACTGAATTTATGGACTACCTCTTGATCGTATTCGAGAAACACTCGGAAGTTGTGGTCCTTCCGGAATACGGGATGGTTCGCCAAGCTTGTAATAAGTAAATAAAGAAATTTTTTGTAAGTTAAAAGTTATTTTGTTTTCGTTTTTATTACCTTGCGTGGGCAACGAGGACAAGGTGAGCGCACTATTGGGGTTATAGCGCCTGCTTCAAGGACGAACTTTCAAATTCTCTTTCCTTTGTCTACAAAAATGCGTCCTTTACTCTTTGTTCTCGTCTGCCAAAAACGGCTGCGCTTTGGTTTTTTGTTTGTTACTGAGGTCAGTCTGGTTTATTTATTCCTCAAATATGTCTTGTTCAAAGTGTTTGATTTTGTTAAATTTGAATGAACAACTACGGATGGAGAATCGTCAACTTAAGCAAGAAAATGAAAAGTTAGTGAAGCAATTGGAGTTGGAGAGACACGGACAGAGTGAAAGCGTAAAAGTGCCAGAAAGAAAAAAATTTTGTTAAAATCAAAAATACTAATAACCCGACTGAATTTCCTTGCAATAATTATGATCCAGTTATTTATTTGGATACTGCAAAGCCCTAAGGGTACATGATACGGAGCGTCATAAAACGACATTTGAATGCCCGGAAAAAGACTAACGATTCTTTTGGTACGTCAAGGCTGAATAAGGATATTATTATTCTGCAACAGGACTATTATCCCGGGCTTAACGACCCTGCTTTTGTGAGTTTGTAAAAAGTTGTAATTTCTGCTCACTCCTCTTCTCTTCGTTGTTGTTGAATAGTGTAGTTACTCATTTTTTCGTGTACTATTATGTAATTAACAATTGGATTTTGTGATTGGTCTTTTGTGATTGGATATATTGGCATTTTTGGTCTAGATTAGTTATTGACGTTGTGTCGCTGAATTAAGCCATTCTACTTATACTTAAATGTATTAGGATGCGTTGGTAAAACACGTTAATAAAGAATCAAATCAAATCAAGATCACCGAAACCTTGTCCATGAAATGTCGGACCCCTATATGTGTGCACTTACAAGAGTTTCTACGCGCCATGTTCGTAAATAATTATGCTGTAGGCTATTTAGTATATTTTTACATAAACATTCACTACGATTTCAAAATTGAGTGGGAAGAGTACGAAGAGTACTTTGATAATTATATTAAGGCTAATATAAATAACTTACCGACATAGAAAAACTTCATGCATAGCGACTGTTTTTTTAAAGGTCGCCAGGTATTCTCTGTAATAAACTCAGAAAATTAGATTATTTTACATCGAAAGAAAATCATCACCTTATTTTATCTACCCAAAATATTTTTTTTTAATTTAAAGTGATTCGATAGTACAAGTTATTTTCTTTTAATGGAATGGACTAGCGATATGTGCTTTTATACAAGAGCGAACTTAACTATATTATAAATTATAATTATATTAAACTTACGCTTCCAACTCTTGTTTCATCTTGGTAAATTCTTCTTTGGTCATTGTTCCTTCCCCTTCACCTAACTTTTGTAACTTTTCCCTCGAGGCATCGAAATCAGGCCTTGGCGGTGCTGGAGGAATCTATATTGCATGAGAATTCAAAATTTTGAAAATAAATATACAAACAGATATAAAAATAGTAATTAAACTAATAAAGAAATCGTTTCAAGGAGAAAATGTTTTGCTCGAGTCCTAGAAGATGACTGATTGACTGGAATTTGTTTGCAAAATTGCAAAATAAACGTATTTGGAAGTTTGGACAAAATCCATCGCTTTACTAGCACAGTGGACCGAACAATGTTTAATTTATGATGAATAGTTTAAAACCTTACAATAAAACCAGCATAGTCTTCATTTTCTTCAAACCGATCATGTAGCCATACGAACTCTTCATGTTGACGGACAACTGAGAACTCCTGCTTCGAAAACTCAGGTAGCGAGGTCTGCATAGAATGTAATCACAATAAATTATCAGATTTGAGTTCACAGAATAAGACCACCGCACCGGCATATAAAGTTACCTTGGTGTGAACGGTGAACTTGACCTTGTCCCTTTCACTCAGAGCATCCGAGATGTCCACGACCAGAGAGTTTTCATTGATATCCACGGCATCGGAACGTCCAGGCTTGTATTCACAATAAACCCGGAAATAATATCGGTCCATTTGTATGAGAAAAATGTCGTTTTATCTAAATTATAGGTATGCAGTCTCTAAGGTAAGAAATGATGCGGAGATAAATAGGTCAAGAGGTGCCCAGAAAATGTACTTAGTATTTAAATTTTGGAATCGGAAGGAAATTCAAGCCTACGCGGTTAGGTATAGTCTATAAAAGTAGAAAGTGAAAGTGGAACCTTGTCAAAATCAGTTGCCAGGAGTTCAGGCTCACGGTTAAAAGCACTGTGAATCATTTTTGGACTTTAGAGCAGCTTTGAGATACAAAACACCGAAAAAAAACTCTCAATTAAATTATTCTTCGTTAGGTTGATTTACGAAGCAATAATGTGAAGTGCTTCAATTTCATGCAGCAATAAGCTGCAAGCCAAAAATTTCGAACGGTCTGGGACAAATGTGTTATTTTTAACTGCACAGGACACGACCAACCACGAAAGACTAGCTGCAACCACTAAATTGATATTACATAAATAAAATAATTTCGGGTTCGTCTGACAGCTATATGTAGCAAGTGACAATGACTGCGTGAATATAGAAACACCAAACAGACGTAAATGACTACGACACTGCCTCTATTGACTGTAATCAAATAGGTGTATAGTTTAATTCAATTGAAATGGAACTGACTGTGCTTAGACGAGACATGAAACAGGATGAATTTGAATAGACCATGATAGTTAAAGTTTGACTGCGTTGTAAAATTATCTATACTCGAAACAATATAATAGGATCAGTTTGGCGGAGTCGATTATACGTATCTATCTATCTATATATCCTACACCCTCAAAACAACCCAGAGATCATATTCTCTTTTATGTCAGCCTTAACGATTATCAACGTACACATCTAATAGTAAGTGAAAAAAGATAAATAATGCAAAATCCATCTACCATCTCATGACGGAAACGAAGCCATGCATTTTTAGTTTGTGACAGTAATATCTCTTTACAACGTACAACCGATATAAAGCACTCTCATTATAACATACCACTGATGATATAAAATAAAGTACCTTAGACGTAACTCACGTGACGAACAAAATATGAATACAGTAGCAAGAAGTTAACTATTCAATCCGTTAAAAATATCGGCTTCATAACATATTTCTACTCGAGCCGATGGTGGTATTGGCGCGTTATAAAGAGACTTCACTGTATTAAATTGACAGTGTACAGCTGACTGGCTGAAACCACGAAAAATTAATGCTGAATTGCTGATTATATTAACCCAATGCTGAATCACTCTATCAAATCTCCGATAAATTCTTTCGATTAAAAGTCTAAAGGGCAGAGGAATAAGGGAAGTCGCTAGTCAAATTAAAAATCAGTTTAGTCTAAAATTACATAGGTATCCATGTTTCATTGAGATGACTCACAAGTGGTTGGCTGATTCAAATGTCCAATAAATAGATATATTTAATGAGCACGTGAATCGCTAATACATATTTATAGAAAGAAAATAAAGTTGATGGAGAAAACATAAAACATAAAGACATACAATAAATAAGAGCAGCCGTGCTAGCCCAGATAATATTATGATCAAAAAATTATTGTGGTGCTTACCATCATGATTATTATGGGTTTGTCAATTAATTCTTCAAAGTAGAGAACTAGTTACGCCAAATTCGTCAGAAGGCGGTATATGGTTGTCCCCGTTTAAGGGTCTTTCCAAGTCTATACTATACAGTAAAGTTCAGTTGGCAAAACGGATAAAACTTTCATCAAAGAACCTGAAACCAAAAAAAAATGTTTGTAATAGTTTGATGTATGAAATGCATAAGATGACGATGACAAAATTAAAAAGTGTTAAAAGTATAAAAGTTATCGAACATGAAATCGTAAAAAATAGAGTAAGGGCATTATGCCATGCGAATACAGTACGAGTACAGTACATTAAGCAACCACCAGAACTGATAAGCAGTTTTCCTTTCGGGTTAGAAAACTGTGAAACTGAGTTGTTACATTGAACTCTGACTCATCCATCCAATGAAATGTTGAATGTAGTCTGAAACTGAAATGCGATATTTATAATCCGTGTCGTCCACATTTAATGGAAAAATACAAGTTAAAAAGTATTGAAGTTATAGGTTTGTTTATTGGTGCTAGAGGAACTATTTCGTTATTTTTTGAAAAATTTAGAAAAAGATTTAAGTTACCTAAAGTTTTGAGAGAGGATGTGGTGTTAATTACTCTTAAGGGTGCTTCACAAAT
>JAQGCA010003816.1:0-11209 GCA_034698945.1 Protaphorura quadriocellata
TTAAGACAATCAATTTGCATACTTGTATGTTTGAATGCTTTGGATTATCACACTAATAAAAAATCAAATCAAATCAATCAAATCAAACGTTCCAAGCCTCCAAACAAAAAAAAAGGTGGAATTGGGAACCGGTAGCATATAATTCTGCCAAAGTCTGTTATGGAAAATGACTAGTCAGCTTCCAAACTGCCCAGGCTGGTATGCAAACAAGTATTTAACAGACTTAAATGCCCGTACCAAAAATAATATTCGTTAAATTTTAAAAAAAATGGTGGAATTCTACACCTCTAAATAAAATCAGAACATTTCAGCGAATTTCCAAGTAAAAAAGAACTTTACCTTTGTTGAAGAAGATACTGGGCCATTCTAATTTGACCATTGGCCCCGGTGATTGTGATAATTCTGTCGACCGATCCTGGTAATGCTTCATCAATTGTGATATTAGCGCCCGACTCGGCCCGAATTCGACGAATGCGAGAACCACCTTTACCGATAATAGCGCCAGCGAACTAAAAAATGTATTATATAAACAAATCTAATCCGAAATCCTATAACAAATTCAATTGTGCGTTATTTTAGTTTCATCTTTCTACCTCTTTCGGAATGGTCACTTGGGTAGTTGTCCTTTCGTCATCAGTGAAGTCGTCGTATTCCTCTTGTCTTCCATTGCTCCCTAAAATAATAAACGAAATGATTTTTAATTAAGGTAAAGAGAAATACTAATTTTCCCAACGCAATACAACACAAACTCCTTTTCTTGATATCACGAACTTCTGTTCGGAATTTCCTCAAAACAGTTAAAAAAATAAACATTGCTACCTCTTTGTGGACGTGCACTTCCGCCACGACCTCCTCCCTCACTGCGGAAACGTCCAGGTCCGCCCCCGCCTCTGGATCCACCTCCCATCATTCGACCTCCGCCCATTGATCGCCCATACCGATCGCCACCACCACCACCACCACCACCACCACCACCACCATACCCGCCGCCGCCACGAGCATCTCCAAAACCCCCGTATTGACTCGCGTACACATCATCGTAGTTGTGCGGATCATACTGCTCACTGGGACCCTTAACAGGATTCTAATGTCAAATATGAAATAAAAACATTGTTTTTAAAATAAACTTTGTTGTTTATTTTTAATTGAATGAAAGCGCGACTTACATCGTTGACCAAGACAATGATTTGTCTAATTGCATTCAGAACCATATCTACTGGCCCAGAAACAGACACTACTCGATCAGTACTTCTTGGACAACAGCTGCCATATACCTTTATCTGGGTCGTCGTCGTCTACAAAATAATAAAAAAATTCGTCACGTATTCTTAAAGCAATAGTAAATATTTCAGAATTGTAAATCTCGTCTAACCTCTCGAAGCTCCTTAATTTTGGCTCCAGCCTTACCAATAATGCATCCAACTTGGGTATGGTGGAAAAGTAAACGTACTTCGACAGTGTCGTTTCCGTCCGTACTTCCACGGGATCTCTCTTTAGGCGCCTAAATATATCCGATCGTTCAGATTATTTTGAGGTAAGTAATAACTTTGGATCCGAATTATTCCCTTCATTAGGACATTCAGAATTGTGTCACGCTTCACATACTGAACATGAGACACGACCAAGGCCAAACAAGATGATGTCCGACAAGAAAATATAACGTCGGACTTCGTCAGATAAATAACAAAACTTACATCTTCGATAAGAGGCACAATTTGTGTCAGAACACTCAAGGTTGTCTCTTGATCATCAGCCGAAATAGAAATTAATCTGAAAGAAGGCATCGCGTGAGTACATTGTATAAAATAATATTTGAATTCTACTAATTATGTGTGTGAAAACTAAAGAAAAGTGGAAGGAGGGAAAGGACAAAACATTAGTTTTAATAATGAGGACACAAAAAAAATTATAAGTAATGAGAAGTGTAATAAAATAATTAAAAGAGAAAAATTAATGAAGGGAATGAAGGCTTGAAGTCTACCCTAAAAGATTTCAACGTTCAGTATTAGTCGATAGAAATTAAATGAAAGTTTGAAAATAATAAAAAAATGATTTTAGCCTACGTTGCATTCTGTAATTACATAATACCTATTTGAAATCGGAATTCTTAATTGTACACAGGAAAAATATTTTTGGTAAAGAAAACGAATGCAACGTAAGTTTTACTGTCCTCGCAATCCATCGTTTGCCAGAAATCCTAGAAACATTTATCCCAATGAAACTTATAAATTTATTTTGATGACGATGTGTAAAACTTAAATATATTATTGGCAAAATTGATTTCAGATTGCTCGGACTGAAAAAGAAATTTTGTGAAATTGATAGACTACTAGATACAATTAATCTAATTAAATGTGTAATGTGGACATGGGTGGGAATTACCGTTCAGGGCCAGGACAATCTGGGACACTGATCGTCGCCTTGTTCTAGAGATTGGGATGGGACACCAACAACCAAGAAAAAACAAAATGGGACCCATTATCAGAATACAATTCCCACAAGAATTACACACATTCAATTCATCATGAATTATTTCTAATTAAATACGCTACGCATTATTTCAAAAATTATTACATTCAAATTAAGATAAGAAGTATATTAAAAATACAGCGAAGAGAAAAACAAAGAGAATCAAGATACTTTATCGAATATTTATCAATGAAATTATTTAGTAAAAAATTACTTTAAAATAAATACGAGTCGGTGGACATACCTCACTCCGGAGTCTAGTTATGTTATTCCCTCCTTTACCAATTATAGATCCAGCGGCCTATCCACAAAACAGAAACAAAATTTTTACATTTTAATACAACACAATTGCATTTGAAAACTTGTTTGTTTTTCGAATTTAGTGGTATTTTCAGCATTTTTTCCAAAGAAAGTCTTTGTTATATATTCGCTTGTTGAAATTCTGCACCGAATAGTTACAATTTCTCAGATAATATATACCGAAAGCTGCAGAAATGAAGCAGTTTCATTTTTAATTTAGACTGAAACTGCAATTAAGATTATTTTTTCTTGAAAACAGGGTATTGGGGGCAATGTGAGTTATTCTTAAGATTTTTGCTTCCGATATCTAACGTTACCCCACATTTTTGAAAAAAATCATATAATCCAAACCTAATCCCTCGACATCAATTCTTTTACTTAAAATATAATTATTTATAAAAAAGAAAAACATATTTTGAAAAACTTACCCTAGCCGGGATAAGACTTCGTAATTCGTAACCGAGATTTCGGGCTCTCTTTTGTGGTGATCCCATTTCCCTCTCTGCGCTGCGCTTCATCCCTGCATTTGTAATCATAATTAGTCACTTTAATTAAATTAATACTAATGAGATTATATACGTAAGACTTGAAACAAGAAATCAGTATCAGGGCATTAGTGAGAACCAGAGCTGAGCTAAACATACGCTAGTAAAATTAAACTGAAACAAAAGGAAAGTACATACTCGAATTTAGCACGTGACACGTGTACCAGACTAGAAAAAAAAAAAACAAGGAGTGATGATAATTGGCTTAATTAATGAATTAATTCGCACATGCACTCGAGCAAAGGAAACTAATTTGCAGTGGTTTTTCTAATTAACAAACCCCATAACTACAAAGCAATGAGTACCAGATTTTCAGAGAACAAAAACGTGGTCACCGTCTTCTACTACGGCGGTATGGTATGTTGGCGTTTTTAAAAAATTATTGAACAATGCAAAAATGTCATTCCACAGAAAACCGATAATTGTTGACGAAGATAAAAACATTCCAATTGTGCTTTTGCTTCCGGGGAAGTGTTTTTAAGTTCGTAGACCAATGTATCTGTGATTGGACTCCCGGATAGGTACAACAATTGAATCAGAACAAACAAAATAATAAACACACTTAAGGCAGGCGAAGGCAAACCCAGAATTGTTCAAATAAGAATATTCAAAAAATGTCAAGAAAATAAGCAAGAGAATAAAAAGTATAAAATATTTTAATGAAAATTAAAGGACAAAACAATTAAATTAATAATTAAATTTGGCTACCAAAATCCTACTTATTTTGAGAATGTACTGAAGGTTTACCGTGTAACAGTCCATCATGAAATAATGCACCCAAAAGCTGTAGATGCAGTCAGAGTCAGAGAACAGGGATCATGGGATGGGTCGATTACTAAAGACAAATTTTGAAAACTTTAAGAACGAGCTGTCTATGCTCTGCTGTTTTAATTTGAAAAAAAAAAGAAAAAGAGAGTATACTAATTATTGGGTAAGGAATTATTGGTTAATTTGTTTAACCCGAGACCGAGCGCTTGATCAATAAATACTTGTGTTAGATAAGCATTTTAAGGCAAACATCTGATTTCCTATCTAAAGGGTACCTATATTTCTAAAACATATTACCACAGGATACGAAATCTTTCAGTTCAATATATATTTTTTAATTCTTCGAAGTGAAGTTTAAACAAGAGTAGGTGTCCAGTTATTAAAATACCGTCCAATTATGACAGTTTGAAATGTTGCCGAATTGTTATGGTCCACGTTTGTAATTATGGCATAAAAGAAATAATCAGATCCAGAAACAGGTGAGAATTTCTGAGAGTGATTAAACAAATTTTAAGCAAAAATATAAAAAAGAACTTGAAATTCGAGTTGAGAATTGCATTAAACCCTGAGCGGGGGAGACCGATTTGTGCTTTCTAAGGTCAGACCTAAAAATACCGTTAAAAGGGCAAAAGCATTGTGAAAACAGGATGCATTTTCAGAATAATCGATATTCCTCTTCTAATTATTTCTGCTTTCGTGATGGCTGGCTACACATGCACAATATCATTCAATTTCCAACGTGGACATTCATTTACTTTCTAAATTCCCGTTAATAAAATTTTCAGAATTAACCCCTACACCCTAACTTGGGTCAATCAACTTTTTTGAAAAGTTAACCGCTTTTTATTTTACTATTTTCTAGTTAGTGGACACCGCTAATGGCTGGCTTTGACCTTCGGCTTTATTACGTCAACTCCTGTATTAGCCTATCTACCTTGACCCTAGGATGACATCGTAGACTGCACAATCTCGTAGTAGTCTCGTATTTAAAAAATTAGTTAAGTGCATTGATGCATTTCCGATTAGTTAATTAATTCGTTGAGAAGGAATAAAATGGTAAAAAAAAGTGATACGTAAAATGTGTAAAAATAAAATTAATGTTGAAAATTCTAAAAGTTTAAAGTCACCTTTTCCTCAGTGGAATAAATTGAAGTTTGCTCTCATAGCAAACCAAGGTTTATCGACACTATAAAATATAAAAAAAATAATTCCAAATAATTATTACCGCGATCGCACCGGTGCCGTTCTGGTTCTAGTGAACGAACCGTTTGAGCTGCTTCGTAGTAGTTCAGAAAAAATGACCCCACTGGGGGACTCTCATTGCGATTGCGTTTGCGATGACTTTGGCCTTGACCTCGAGGTCGACCTTGGGATTGGGATAGATATACTTCGGACTTTAGAGTACCAGACCCAGACATGATGACGAATGACGATGGATAGAAATTCTCAACAGTGAACACAAACACTGCCCGACCGACCTAAATTGTTTCAACTGACAAGAGACTTGACATTTCGTATTAGACGAAAAAATAAGAAACTGATGAATCTGAAAAATCCTGCCGGCAGTATAACTGCATACGAACCTGGTGAATACCGAGTCGAGAGGGATTCTGCCGCCGAGCGTCGGATTGCAAAAACAAAGAGCAAGATTTCCCGGGGCAAAATTATGGATTTCACGCGTTCTTTCCTTGGTTAATACGGTACGGTAACAACTTCAACCGAAAATAAGGGCTCCAATAGCTGATTATTCGGAGTTTCAGTCGAATTTCATGAAAACCGATTAAGTCCGAATTTACAACGTTTGCCGGTATGCCTTATAATTAATATTATAATTCACGCAAATCGAGTATATTTAGTATTTAGGTGGAATATCATGGAATCCGATCCGAATATTCCGAATATCTAAGCTGTTTTGGTCAAAGCTCTAATTAATTAGAATGAAGGTGGAGAATTCGTAATTATCACTTAAAAAATATCGCTATGGACTTCGAATATTTTTGACATTCTGACGAAATGTACACGGATTAATATTACAATTAATGAAAGGCGTAGTATAGGTCGACTACCATGAAGTCCGAATATTTAAGTTTATTCGCCTAGTAATTGAAATTAGGGATATCCAATTCGTCCTGGCGAAAAATATCAGCCGAATACAGGAAGTCCAAATAATCTATATAGGGTAATGTCTAATATATTATCATGAATTAGTAAAGTACAGCATGCCTACAAACTTTTCGGAAATATAAATTACTGGATGCAATCTGCAATATATTGATTTAACCAAATACTCCAAATCTCGGGCACGATATTGTCCTTTGTGAGCATTACAGAAAAGAAATTATCACTACGGATATTCTCCGCGAGGCACTTCAAAAAATTATAAACACAATGCTTCTAAATGAAGAAATACGGTATCTTGACTGTGTGCTGGGTCAAATCGAATATCGGACGTATTGATATATCAGTGTATATATATATATCGCCGGAATATTCAGGGCTTGCAAAATACTATACAAATATCCGATTTAGCTCTACTCACTAAGACATCGATTATTTACTTTGACTCTTCATTTCAGCAATACCAGCACCAGGACCATAGCTCGATTGTTTTGAGAAATATCTAATACCTAATGTAAAACTTGGATTTCCTACCTACTCAGATCAGTCAGAACTTCAGCACTAATTAATTAAATAAATGCATTTTTCCGTACAAACGCGATAACTTTCAAAAAAAAATTTATACTATATGAACAAATCCCTCTTATTACCATCCACTTACGTAGCAGTCTCTGTTCATGACTCGCGCGCGCTTCTAAGCGCGGCACAATGAATGTCACCCAGTACCTGTTACTCTTTTAATACAGGCTGTCAAATCACAGCGGAGGAGGCTTGACGGTTCGATTAAAACGATTAAAAATTCACGAATAGACACTTGTGGGCGTAAAGTGCATTTCCTTGTCAAACTCAATAAAGTGTCAGTTCTAATCACTTCCTTGTTAATTTTAAATGAACCCTCGCCCCAAATGGGCATAAATATTCCATTTGAGTTTGAGTGGTGGCCATTTTTGGACAGCTCAGATGCATATATGTATGTACGAGTATACAACTACTTTCAATTGTATTGAAAATATTTTAATTCAAACTGGTATTAAAGACATTGGTCTAATAAAGAGTACTAATCTCTCAATTCTCTAAATTAAAGCCGCTGAATGGAATTTCCAATCAATTTCCAAACGCAGTGTTATTAGCAAAATTTTGATACTTTGGTCGTCCCTTAAAATAATAAAAACCATTAATATCAGGTTCTCGAAATTTTTTGTGGAGAGAAATCATTGACCAGATCCACAAGGTATAAGAAATAGTTTTTTTTCAGAAGCACGCCTTAAATGATTTAAATTATTTTTTGAGTTATCAAAGCTTGTGAGCTTGTGATTTGTTGATGAAAAATTGTTATTACCTAATTGGTCCATATCTTCTACCACGTTAAAACAATAACCAAAGTTAAGCTTCCCAAATCAATTGATGTTACAAAATGTAGTTGACCTCGAATCTAGAGCAAACCTTTGGACTTTGAGATTCATGATGTTATTTTATACTAACAAATAAAATGGAAGTAAACAAGGGAGTAGTTTCTTCTATTTTTTTTCTACTTTTATAATCGTCATGTTGTAAACTTGGGCCTGGGCCTGGAGAATCATTTAATGAAATATTCAAGAGTCAAATGGATTGCGAGTATCAGACCAACGGGCCATCACGGATGGAATTGGAATGTGGACTAGATAATAAGTATATGACAGAGGCGGACAACAATATAAAAATGCCACGTCGTCATTTATACTAGGGTTAATCAAATCTCTAATAATTTATGGGATCGTGATAAGGAAACTTGCTTTAGTCCAAGTCTCAAACCATCCGTATGTATATGTCACAGGCAGGAAGTTAAATAAAAACAAAGCCCAACCGTAAATCTTCCAATAAGCGCCGCTGTCGATTTGTAACCGCTCTCGAATAACCGCCGCACAGAACAAAAATTTGTTTAAAAAAATAAATGCCCGGGCGTTCATTGGAAGATTTACGGTAATACAAGTCTGGCAGCTAATCCATCGTAGCCGAGTGGTACCTACAGCGCATATCATTTATGTACAAGGTTCGATTCCTTCAGACTGACTACAGCTAGTGCCTGCTTTATAAGGAATTTTCAGGGGAGGTTTTCCCTACTGTTTGGTGTATCTTCCAGAACTGAGCGAGACGGAAAGCAACCCAATTTCTACGAAATTATGGAATTGGTTTGACCATGCGTTACTGCAAAAATGTTTGATTATTATATTTATATGTTGTGGCAGTCAATAATGTACAATGTGTTTGCATACTTTCGAACTCGATATCGAGTGTTTTGGATCAATTTCTGAGAACCTGGCCTCCTGTGCAACCAAAAATTGTCAAATTGGACTGAACTAAGAAAGCCGAATCAGCATCCCTTATACGTCACATTGTCCAAACCTAAAACACTTGACCCCGTATCGAATCTAGTTTACATACCCAGTTTATGTGTCATGTCTATACTAAGCAAAGTTAGCGTCCTCCTAAACTCGGTTGTATAAAACAACACGAAATGTCATTAGTCATTAGTCTATACTCATAAATAATCATGATAATAAACGAAGTGGAAGTCCAATCATTTAGAGTCCCCAGGGACCATTTATACAGTTACAAAAGTTAGACTTTGCCAAGACGTACAAAAGCTCACCAAATCAATAGCTCAATGTCGTCGTGAGATCTAAAACTTTAATGGAAGATACGCCGTGGCTATAAAAGTATTTCCAGTCCGGTCTAAGCCTCAAGTTTTTTTTACTGAATCTGTTATACAAAAGAACACATTTGGAGGGAAGGAGTAGGAAACGATGTTTATAAATTTTTAATTCCTTCAGAGAAATAAACGTTTTGACATATGACCGGAAACACTTCTAACTAGAAATATGAAGGGAAGACTGAATGTAGAGAAAACTGAGTTCTAAAAGATTCACGTCTTTTAACTACCGTCTAGTCGATTCGGTCTATTGAACTCTAGGATTGAGTTTGACATGAATCCCAGTTCGTTAGAACTGGAAATTTCCAAGGAAGTTCAGGAATTTGTAACACATGCAAATATTCTGTTTGACTGGATCCAATTCTACCGGAATCGTGAATCTATATTTCGCTAAGGTTCTTTTGGGAAACATGTAATTCAAATACAATACAATTTTAGAGACTAGAGTTGAACCGAATAACCGTATGCGTCTTTGGTTAAAACCGAATATTCTGTCATTTGACAAACATGGAATTATGTATCTATTGTAATTTACAGATGTAAACGGGGCAGATCCACCAAAATCTTGCATAAGCAGTAGTTTCTAAAACCGGATCGATTTGCCGTATTTGGCTTAATGGTTCAACTGCTACATTTTAAACCAACTCAATCCTCAACCAATTCCCTAATGCAATGATTGTCAAAAAGAACATTCAGAAACTTGGATTCACCGTTTCACAATTTCCAAACCACGTGACGAGGTATACTCATTAATAATTTCGGACATTTTTGATGATATTATGAATAATACGAATCTGAATCATTCAGCATTACAAATCAAAATTATAATGCAGATCGCGGCTAACTGTGCAATAATTATGACCACCTGCCGTTGCCATACTCATTAGTCAGGTCAATGACCAAGTCATTTTCATTTGCATTGCCGGTGCAAACTGCACATATTATGCATCTATTAATTTCATTGTTAGTGTTAATAAATAATTTGTCACAACAAACCAATATAAATATCATTTAGCAGCTCACAAATAAGAAGCGAATAGATCAAATTATCGGTTTGAAAAGCAACGAATATTGAGATTTGAGATATATCACAGTTTTGACCTGATAAATCAGCACATTAGTTAGAAATTATACACGAAAACCAGATCCAATCAAAGATAAACGTGACTCTCGAATATAAAAACATTGCTGTCAAGGTTGTTCAACACTTAATAATTTTAGACCGGCTTGATCACATCTTGAAAAGCACGATATAGAAATTCATGTCGTATGAATTATAAAATCGTTTGATTGTTTAAAAGACAATCATCAAGCATTCGAGCGGTCATTGACGAATAGTACATTAATTTAATTCAGCAATATTAGTCCAGTTTAGAATTTATCTTCTGATTCGATTCGTGAAAGAAACTCTCAAAATTTTCTTTTCTAAGAACAAACCTTTGGAATATTTGGATAAAGTTTTCTCAAGACTCCTGGACTCGGATCTAGCAGACCGGCGATCAACTTTTATCCCATCCCTCGCCATACTACCAATAATGTGACACTTTAATTTTTCAAAAATGCTTCCAAGTATTTAAACTACAATTTCCGTGAAATCCTGACTGGAATACACAGAGGGAGAAAACTTCAACTTAACCGAATTTCTCCAGTACGTAAACGTTATAATGACTTGGTACGATGGAACTTGGAACTGAACTGAACTAGTTTGTCTATTGATCCGAATAATTATTTGTTTAAGGCCAAGAGTGAACAATGCAATATTCTCCTCCCAAATCAGTCACATCAGCATGGACTTAAACTAAACAAGTCTAACAAAAAATTCTTCTTGAAGATAATTTTGTTATAATTGTTATGACTCAACAACTTGTCTCAGTTCGTCAGTCTGTTGTAATGAAATAAGCTAAAATATTCATAGACCCAGTTTTGTATGTTGAGTAATCCCAATCTGTATCATATTGTCTTGTATACAAATTTCTATCATCAGCAGTATTCACTGGTACTCTGAAATCACAATAAATATCCGTCCATGCTATCTCAGACGCAAACGCAATCTCTGAGGATCGTATTACTCTAGTTAAGTCCATGTCAACATTTTTGTTGACCCTGAAGGTTATCTTCTGACTGAACTTGATTATAATATTACCAATACTATGTTCAGTCATTCAGCTAAATTTCTTTTATCATTTTTTTATGAATACAAAATTTGTGACAAAAAAAATTAACTTGCCTTGTTGTCGAACGATCCTACATTTAGTTGTCTGTCACGTTCGCTGTCGCAACAGTGTAGATTGTTACAAATCAGATCAGATAAGATTCAGAT
>JAQGCA010003817.1:0-11207 GCA_034698945.1 Protaphorura quadriocellata
CACCCTCTGATTTCTGATTTCTTCCATTCCTATGGCATTTTGAATGTTTGGAAACTAAAGCCCTCACTACACCTTAAAGGCTTTACCAATACGACGACCATTTTCATTTGAAGAGTTTCTGAAAAAATATTACGAGATGGCTCTGGAAGCCCCATGT
The DNA here is from genome assembly GCA_034698945.1 of Protaphorura quadriocellata. NCBI lineage: Eukaryota > Metazoa > Arthropoda > Collembola > Poduromorpha > Onychiuridae > Protaphorura > Protaphorura quadriocellata. The sequence goes on from JAQGCA010003817.1 coordinate 158, forward strand.
CTTTCTCAACCAGAACCTACGTAATGTAAGAAAAATCCATGTACAGCATTTAGTTAATTTGTTTTATGTTTTTTTTAAATGAAAAATCGTCTAAAGTGAGAAAGCGGGTAGGGAATTCTTCCTTCACCCTAACTTGATGGACAATCGTCGCCACGCTTTTCCAAGCGAATAGACAAATGTCCCACATACAGTGTTGCCATTTCTACCCTTTCTGCTTCGGAATTGGTTTTAACCAAATGGCAACAACAGAGGATACTTGTCTATCCGATTTGGACCATGGATAGTCCATCCTCTTCGTTTCAGTGTGCAATTGTCTGTCCGGGTAGGGCAAGTGAATCAGCTTAGGGTGAAGGGACAGTTGTCGGTTTGGTCATTAAAGGGGGGGCACGGTACAAACCATATGGGAAAATGTACGCCGTTGGAAATTCTCCCCTTTTTATCTGTTGTAGACAGTGTCATCCTATACAACTTTTGTGAAGGTCCTACCCCCAAAAGTCTAACCGTTTGGCCGCTGAAAATACACTGGTTAGCATGTGCTAGGCCGTACGGCCACTTTCACTTTCACTCGCTTTCACTTTACAAGCTAACCAGTGTATTTTTAGCGACCAAAAGGTTAGACTTTTGGGGGTAGGACCTCAACAAAAATTGTTCAGGATGACACTGCCGACAACGTATAAAAGGTGGAGCGATTTCCAACGGCGTACATTTTCCCATATGGTTTGTTCCACCCCCTTTCGGGTACCTCGGACCCTACGCTCTGGAGGAGGATTGGCGGTATTATCTGGGATACCTCATTCATGTAGTTGGCCTCGCGAGTGTGGTGGTCCCTGGGATGTACAACTGCATGAAGTCTGCCCCTTCCTTAGACAGGGTTTTCCATGGACTTGTCGACTAATCTCTCTGAGAGGACAACGAGTATGTCACACCTTGTAAGTAGAAGGTTTACGTATTACGTTTAGTTGATTTGGAAGTTGGAAGAAGGCTGGTGATCTGGTGAAACCTTTTCATCTTGTAGTACGTTGGCGGCTGGGTTGAGAGGACTAGAGAGAATCCATTGATCAACGTACGTGTGGGTGGACAACTCTGACTCCTCTCTTCTCTCTACTCTTGAATCTTTCTTATATTCCAATGCGGATGGTGGATGCTTTCCGGTTCACCAAGAGAAGATGAAGAAGGAAAGGGGTGAGGGAAAAAAGGGTATAGACTTAGCCCAGGCGTGTAAAACCAGCTCAACTTTAGGGATTGCTAACTTGAAAGTTTCCTTCGTCTCATCTTCTTGCACCCTTTGGGGTCGCACGGCATACAAGCTGAAGCTGAAGTTGCTGAAACTAGGTATACGAAACGGATGGAACTATGTTTCTCACATCCTTCTCTATATTTATTCCGATTTTGGCATAAGATGAATGTGGTCTCTGGTTCTGCTAGTGTCCGTCAGGGAGAAGCAAAAATTATTGCATTGTTCGCATGTCGGATTACAGGGTTTCGCCTCTTTGCAATATCATTGACCAAGATAAGTTACGTTACATGTAATAGACCTGTTACAGCTAGTGTTGAAGTCTAGAAGTCCGCCTTACGCACTCACTCATACACATTTGGTGACCAATGGCAATTCCAGAAATGAATTTCTTCTGCCAATTGTACCCCGTGAAGGGAAAGGTAATCCAATCCACTGTACACGGTAGGTATTGTTTGTAGGCACGTAGGCAGTGCAATCGTAATAAGAAAATAATCGAAATCTTTAGGTGAATTGGAATTCGCAATAAGAAGATATACTTGCTAAAAATAAGTAATACTTGCTCGTACTTTTTATCTTTTGATTTTATGTAACATTAGCATGATCTGACTCTAAAAAAACAGTGATATCTTTAATGGGTTGCAAAATTTGTTATTGGTATGTGTTACGTGTCTCTATCGACTATCATGAAAATAAATTTGAATCAATCAATCAATCAATCAATCAATGGTTGAATGACCTGGCGCGGTTTTTTAAGGCAACGGACTCACTTTCTATTCCAACTTTGAGTTTACTCCAGAGCCGATATTTATTTCATTCCACTTCAGTCCAGATTAAAATATTAAAATAATTTGAAATCATCTGCACTGGAATGAAAATAAACATGAATTGACCTTCAAAAGTGAAAAGTCATGCAAATGCTTGAACCACCCTTCAGCGATTGGAGTTACTAGTGTCAGTTTTTGAAATACATACGGTCAGGTGGACGGATTATCGAATAGTTTGAAGATTTTCAGAATCCATTTAATTTTGGAAAAATTGAAATAGCCACATTGTGCAAAATGCGATTATAAACTACAAGGCTGATTCTGTTCTGGACATTTCATCAGTTTACCGTCCGGAAAGTCAATTCTACCAAATTGTGCTATCTCGATACGTGTACTTTTGTTTTTCCAAAAGAATTCAGAAAAGCAAGCAAAGTTCAGTTTTATGAAATATTGTCAAAGGGATGCAGTAGCGAGATGGACTTTGGTATTCTCGTATTCTTAATCGTTGCATGCAATTCAGAATTAAGATCTGGTTTTTACTATCTGTACTTCCTAATCCTAATTCGGGGCACTACTCCTTAATTGAGAGAATTATCACCATTTATTAAAACGATAATCACTGACGTCACCATAACGTTAGCCTTTCGACTCAGTATACGTTACAAAAATATTTTTACAAAAATAGTTGAAGGCTTAAACAAACAGTTTTAGGGTTTTGAATAATTATTAGTGTTTCTATGTCGAGATTAAGAATTATGAAGATGGTTTTGTAATATTTGGGAGGAACCCTTTAGTGCAATAATGGCGATGTCTATAGCGAGTTGTTTTGGTAAATTAAACTTTTCACGAAAATCTTCAAAGAAAGAGGTTCGTTATCTGATACAAACCTTTCAAACCTATAAGGTTAGGAGTATCCGTAGAAACTACGTGATTCGAGAACGCACCTGGATCCATCCATCCAGCGGACATTTGCCTTTTACTGCAAAGACCGGGGCGTAGTGAGAGGAAGGACGTTCAGACAGATAGACAGATAGACAGAATCCCATGGATATATTATTGGTATTCAGGTGTTGCTGTAACAGCAATTTCTTGTTTCAATTACATACTTCTCACTATCGAAGGAAATATTTGAAGACGGGTTTCTAGTTTCTAGAATTTTCAATTTACCTAATCCACTGCGCATCTTAAATTTTTGTTATCGTTTTCGTTAATAGTAGCTTTCCGCCGTAGTATCACTACACTTCAACGGCTTAACCCTGCTTCGTAATCGCTTGACAGTGTTGACAGGATTAGAAAAATCATTGGTTGGGGGAAAGTGAAATGGAAAAATTGTAAAAATTCGAAACAAATATTTGTTCTGTTAAAAATGTCTGCCGATTATTCCATTAAAGTAATAACAAATATTTGTGGTTTGTCTATCTTATCTCTTATGAAGGAGTTCCGTCTGATCTAATTTAAAAGCGAAAGTGGAAAATCAAATCAAATTGATGACAAGCATAGTCAACACACATATGTTTAAGGTTGGGTCTTTCAATTTGAGTTATGGAAATAAAATGGATTAAGATTAAGATTGAATCCCCTTATTGAGCTGGTACATGTATGATTTTTTACTGATCCGCATCGTTGAAGATACTGCATTACGCTCTTGCACCTACTTATATTCCTGCATACTTACGTTAGATGGAAAAATGCTCAGGAACTACCTAACTGTTCGTATATTGGGAGGTGGAAGAAAATAGGGATAGCAATAGTTATGATGTTATGAATGAAAATGAATGAATGAATGCTAAAACAATGAATGAATTTTTTATATGAATGAAACAGAGGGCCGATGGTACGGAACAAAATAAACCGGCGTTGGCATTGTCATAAATGTTTGCTTTGGGCGTATAGGTTTTTAGTTCAAGCATTATTAGTGTTCTCGACGACTGGGATGCTAATATGAAATGCAAAATAAGCTTAATTCATATGCAATAAATACAATAGTCGGCAGGACGGCGAAAAAATGATGAACGGTTGAAGATAAGTTGCACCGGTTCCAACTTACCGCCTAACTTTTATCAGTATACTCAATCAATGAAATTCACGGTAATAATTTGTTTGACTGGTAGAATAAATAAAAACACGGATAGGTAGAGCGAATCGAAGCACTAGCTCACGTGTTAATATTTTAATTTCGAATCGTATTCTTTTTTACCCATTATGGAATATGCGGTATTGAATGGATTCCTGAAATTGCATGAATGAACACATTTTCCTTGCATTCAAGTGGAATTGACACTTGTGTCAAAACTAGTCATGATTTTGTTATGTCATCATTTCATTCACTTCTTTTGTATTCCAGGATTCAATGTCAACATCTGGTCCGAGTTCGAGCCCAGGTGATGACACGGGATGATAGCAGCGGCGGATGGGTAAGCATATAAAACTCCATTTACACAGTTCAAGGTAAAATGGCATATTTCACCCGTATTATCCATTGATATTGATATATACTGCTTTGGTCTATTATTAATTAAAGTTAACGTAATACAATCCATTCATACATGTAAACCGGAGAGACCGGCAGTGGGGATTGAATTTACACAAGGTAATGTTAAAAGTTTAGGCGAAGGGGGGAGCTACCCTGGTAGGTGTAATATTAAATGTATGAAATCATTCAGCTTTAACTGAACAACAACTCTTGTTTCATTCCGAACTTGTAATTATTGAACAAAAAAATTTCTTAAGTGTACAATTATTCATCCTCGGGAGGAAAGTCATCACAAACTTCCTCTCCCTTTGCGTGGAGACAAACTGGGCAAGTGAAAAGGCTCTGGTCATTGCATCCGTGCCATTTAGCAATGACAGTGACGCATATTCCATGAGTTTCACATGGAAAATTGAAGGAAAAATGGCAATTCAAACTCTTTATTTAAGAGGTTAAATGGGTATTTTGAGCCATCCACATAAGTTATCAGTTATCAGTCACATCCAATTCTGCACCGCAATTGGATGCCATAAAAACACCCAAGGTGACGATTCATTCGGTCTCGTTCATCTGACCCTGGTTTGCAGAAGGCCAAGATGCCACTGCAATATTCGAGACCAGGATGTTCGCGAATGAAATGACCAGCAGCAATCACTTGTGTTTGAGTGAGCAGGTGCAATTACACCTTTTCCCGTAACATTCAACCCAATGTATATTTGGAATTAGAGCTTCTCACGGGTTCGGGTTCGGATGGCAGGTTTTTCGGTTCGGGTTGGATCGGATCGCGTTTTTGGAGCCCTTTAGTTTTCGGAATTCGGGTTCGGGTCACATTTTTTGATCCGAAAGTTTTCGGGTTCGGGTTAGGATGAAGAAAGTTTTGACCCGATCGAATGGGTTCGGATCGGGTTCGGATCAACCCACAACCCGAACCCGACCCGAACCCAATATTTCGGGTCAAAAGTTTGTACTAGGAAATGACTTACTATCACACAATTTGAGCTATAAATCACTACATATGTACAGGGTCACGCATAACCTTTGCCCCCCTGGCTAGCACAATCTGGGGGAGTCTGGCACAAAGTGAGATATTTTATAGGGAATCTTATGGAGAATCTAGGGAGCTACTGGGCTTGAAAATCCCACGGGTGTAGCGGCGTAGACAAGCGTTTAAGTAAAAATCGGCATGAAAAAACCGTTGAAAAGGATTTTTCAACGGTATTCTGGCAAGAACGGGTCCAAAGTAATTTTTTTTTTGAAAAATCCACCGATGCTATTGTTTTCGCACTACTTTTATGCAATTCTTACAATTTTGTTTGAACGGTTTGGAGAAAGTCGATTTTTTGCTGGCAAGGCATCTGGAAAGAAAACTCTGATTTTTCTCACCAAACTGGGCTGGAAGCGAAAAATCGACTTTATCCAAACCGGTCAAACAATTGTTGAAAATTGCATGAAAATGTTGAATGCAACGGGTATATTACTCCAACAAAGAAACAACAAACAGACGCACGAATCTTTGCCGCTCACTGGAATTAGAAAACCAAAGTTTCCTGGGTCAAATATTCATTTCTGGCCGACAGAGACGATCAGTAATAAATATTCGGAATATTGCTCCGATATTTTTGCTCACAATTCGATAACTGTGCATTCAAAATGAATTAAACTTTTTGAAGGAATGAGACCTTTTTGACTTTTCAAAGCTTGATCGGGTTCGAGTTACGGGTTTCGGGTTCGGATCGGGTTCGGGTTCTGGTCAAATTTTTTTATCCGAAAGTTTTCTGGTTCGGGTTCGGACGAAGAAATTTTTAACCCGACCAATTGGGTTCGGATCAGGTTCGGGTTCGGATCAAAGTTTTCGGGTTCGGGTTCGGATAGACCCGAACCCGACCCGTGAGAAGCTCTATTTGGAATACAGCTTGGTATAGCCATATCATGAAGTAGGTACACATCAGGAGAATTCTTAGTCTGGGTTTTGGAGAGAATGTCGTCTGGTCAGGCTGACCGTCTAAAATTGGAGTCCTCTCATGCTCAAATGCCACGTTCACTTCACATTATTGTGGTTCATCACAGAAAGCAAAGAAAGAATACCGCAGGAAATACTCCCCCGTCAGAATTGGCTCGTCTTTGGATATGTTGTAGCCCTTGACCTCCTGAACAATGTTTCTACAGGTCCCAACACGAGAGGTCAACTCTGGTGACTCCTGGAGGTCACCAAAGTTCGACCCCCGGTTCCCTCATAACCTTAAAAATGACCCCTACAAAAGTTGTTCCACTCATTGAGACAAACAACTTTTTCCTCTATCATTTTTCTGTACCGCCAACCCCCGAGGTCACAGGTCAATCTGTTGAATCATGACCGTGATGTTGAGAGAGAGAAAAAACTTTATTCAAGTTCACTGCCCACCAATGTGTGAGTTGTCAAAGACGACACAGTATGCGTAATCAATACAGAAGTACATTAATGCGTAATATGGTAGAAAATTTTGTGTAACTTTACGTGTCAGGTTTAGTTAAAATTATACAAATGGTTTCGGAGAATATGGTCTATGGCCTATGACCTCGGGGGTTGACCGCAGAGAAAAACGGTAGAGGAGAAAGTTGCTCGTCTCAATGAGTGGAACAACTTTTGTAGGGGTCAATTTTTAGGTTATGAGGGAACCGGGGGTCGAACTTTGGTGACCTCCAGAAGTCACCAGAGTTGACCTTTCGTGTTGGGACCTGAAAAAACATTGTTCAGGAGGTCAAGGGCTACAACATATCCAAAGATGAGCCAATTCTGACGGGGGAGTATTTCCCGTGCCCTTTCTGTGGTATAAATTTTTTTAGGGAAAACGCAGGGGAATTCTCATCTCTATAATGGAGAAGAAAACCTGGTTTCCTTCTCCATTACAGAGATGGGATTTCCCCTGCTCTCCATGTTAGCCGTTTGTTGTTATTTTCGTTATTAGCGAGATATCTCATTTCGGACGATTTCTCATTTTTCCGCGGGACGGGATCTTCTGACTACTTATTTAATGATTTAACCCATCATTGATTCGTGTTTTTCTGTTTTTTAAGGTTCCCCTTGGTGGAGGTGGTCTTTCTAATGTGTCGGTGCGGAAAAAGACACCGGATAAAAATGAATACCTAATTCAAGGAAAGAGGATATCCGATCAGTCGGTGAGAAAAACATTACACAAAATCCGTTTCCCGTAAAGCTTCTTTGAAGTTTTATTTGGTTTTAGTTTTACACACTCTTATACATCCAATTTATTCGCACATGGGATGGGGGCATGGCATGGATAAGGCAAGTAAGACTAACACTAAACGACTAAGGCCTGGTTGCCTGATTCAAGAATATCAAGAATTAGGCCCTGGTTCTGGACCCCGCATATTCGCTCGCGTTCCGTTGAATGCTTTAGTCGGTAAACTGTTTCGTCTGCATGTTATGTTTGAGCGGTTTTAAGTTCAATTCATTCGGAATTTCATTATGCAATTACCTGATTGACTGATTGCGTCCTACGCATTGCTTGGGCTATGGGTTCCGGTGGGGATTTCCAGTTCCGGTTCCAGTTACTTCTACATTCTAAATACTTTTCAGTTTCCGTTTACTTCATAATAAAATATTGACGGTAGGGTACGATTGAGTTTCATTTCGGAGATGGGATGAAGGGATGATAGAATCGAATGATAAAACAGCAATACTTCGTTTCAACGTTGTAGTCATTGAATAGGATGCTCAGTTCTTATTCTACTTATTCTAGTTTGCTTAATTTTTCACGTCTTATACAAAAAATACGAATGTCTGATCTGAACCAATAGGACCACTGACTTACGCAACAGTATTGTTTTATGCCAATTTGACCAACTTATGATTTTGTTTGCTGATAGAGAGCACTTCCCGATTCCGATTCCGATTATTTTTTTGATTATTAAATTATTTCGATTCCGATTATTTTGGAATTTCGATTCCGATTCCGATTATTTTAGAATTCCAATTTTGATTCCGATTACCACACCTGGTCTTCAAAAAGGTTTGACTGGCACTGGACGTGAACGCAAAACGCAAAATATTCCCACACTTTTGCCCAATTGGACAACTTTTGTACTATTGGAATCGGAATCCTAAAAGCACAAATAAATACGAATTTCCATTCCGATTCCGATTATTTTAGAATTTCTATTTCGATTCAGATTATTTTGGAATTTCGATTCCGATTTTCGATTTTGATCACGATTATTTTGGAATTTCGATTCGGATTCTAATTCCGATTCCGGTTATCATAAAAATTTTGATAATCCTTTGATAATTCAAGGAAGATCTATCCTTCACATTGAGTTCAAATAATTTGAGTTATTGATAAGAGGTCAAGTGTATTTGAACCGTTCCTTAATGTCATTTCTAAAAAAGAATACTGTTATTACTTTACAGGTTGTGTTAAGTTGTACCATAAAGAAGGATTTTGAGTATAACAAAGTCATGCCGACATTTCATCATTGGAAGACCGGAGATAAAAAATTTGGCCTCACTTTCCAAACTGCAGCCGATGCTCGGGCTTTTGACAAAGGCGTGCGTATGGCGATTGAAGATCTTTTAGATGGTAAAGCAATTGTTCCTCATTTTCTTCTTCAATTCTCTAAAGATAGAACTCTAAAGAGCAGTAACCTGAACCGAACTAGTTATTCATTCGAATTACATTTTGGCTCACTTCACCAAATAGTTGGAATAAGTATGGTGGAAGCCGTTTTAACTGGTAACGCTCAATATTTATGTGGATTATGCTCATGCACTTCGAGTAAAGTTTATTTACTACGATTACGTCACTTCACTCCACTGGCAAATTGCTTCGCAAGAATTCTAAGTTATAAAAGCTGAATTGTAGATCTAGAAAGTATGTGGAAAAATGGCTCCAAATCGAAACCTCTCTAGATCGTACACACATTTTTTGGAGAGTAGCATAGTGTTTTGCGTGTTCGAGGTTTCGGGTTTTCTTCCTCCGACTCTACCCGGCAAATTGGAGATTGGCAGACCCGTATAGTCAATTACCAGCTTGGCATTCACGCTCACCACTACGCCGTCCTGTCATGCAAATGCATTGCTTTGCTTATGCTTTCATGGCATTGCCTTAACTTCTAAGGCAGGCCTGTTCTCTATTAGAGTTGAATATTCATTCAGTTTGAAATTAGCAAATATTAAAAGTAAAACTTCCGTATTTTTCTAAGGTGGTCCCATGTCAAATTTTGTGCGGTTCGCACTACTGTATTAACAATTTAAATTAAAGTTTTCGTTGTCTTTGTTCATGCTTACTTTCTGCTCCTGCCTGGATCGTCATTTTGTGTTGACTGAATTTGGATTCACACAATTTGAACTGGTAAGTGTAAAGGTTCATGCGCAAAGTATTTAAGCGTACGAATGCACTTGAGAAATAGTTTCTCGAAATGAAAATTAATAGTTTCGAAATGTATCATCTGGTTTGGTATTTCCAAGGAACCTTGACTACGCTCTCCTCTAATACTAGGTACTCCAGTACTGGCCTACTGGCCACAACTAGTTGTTATTTTTCGGCTGGTGCTGAAGAAGTAACTGGGGAATAGGTCTCTCCCAGGAGCACCTCCATGTTTACAAAATGACTCCAGAGGTCGAAAATTCCCCATGCAATCCATGCATTTCATATTAGGTTGCTACGGGATTGCCCCTCGAAAATTCATCCGTTGCAAAAATGGAGAGTTTGAAAATTATTTTCAGTACTGGCTTACCTATAAGGGAGATGTTTTATTTACTTTGGGTATTTCCATGACTTCAAGACCGAAGTATACTAATTGTAGAACCTGATTGACGTCATGAATTGGAGTTTTTTTTAAATACCTGTCCTGGGTCAAAGCAAATGATTATGAAGGAGATGTAATGTTTATAGTTCATTCCCGCGGACGGTGGAATATGGAATCAGTGCTGTATACAGTAGACATAATTACGATAATGACAGGATTGAAGCGTACGAAGAATGGAAGAGTTGAACAATTGGACGAGTCAGTAAACAGGATTGTGTCCACTGTTAGTGAATACAGTCTTTTTGAAGAACCCATCAAAGTCTGAATTATATTTTCCGACATGTAATGTCAGCGCATGAAGTGAAAACTTTGAACTGAAGCTAAGGTAGTTTGAATGTGTAGATCCGAAAAACTTTGTTGGTTTATTTGTTAGTTTTACTCATTTAAGTTATTACAAATACAAACATAGTCGAAAACAATAACTGTCTCGAATGGAATCTTGAAAAGCAAAAAAAATTCCCATTCCGAGTCGGCCTAGGCCTATGACGAAACTGATATCACGACGGAATAAGTCAGATAATTAGACATCAGATTCAGGAGCCTGGAGATCTGGTAATGGCTAATGAATTGATCAGTAATTTATACATCAGATTTAAATTACGATATGACAGACCAATGTAGTATGATGTGATTAAAGCCTTTCCGCAGTGAACTCCTGGGTCGTTAGGAAAAGTTTGATTTGATTTGATTTGATTTAATTCTTTATTTATGTGTTTATCGACGCATCCTGATACATTTAAGTATAAATAGAATGGCTTAATTCGACAACACGGC
>JAQGCA010003818.1:0-11202 GCA_034698945.1 Protaphorura quadriocellata
CCCCGTGCGAATCGGTTATTTCGTTTAAAAGATATATAATTTCAAATAGGAGGAGATGTTTCGTGGACACCCTGTATTACTATAAACTGTAAAAGAGATATAGTGAATTTGACGACACCTCACCGGGGTGCAAAATTTTATACCGTGGTGTACAAACATATTGACCCAGGAGAAATGAAGAGCACTTCAACCACAATTGTTTTTGCTATTTATTTCTAATCTTATTTTCTGTTCATTTTGATTGTTTCAGTTTACAAAGACATGTTGTGAAATCTTGACGAAGGAGACCGGACTCGAGTCTTGGACGTTTCAAAACAATTTTTATGGAGATATTATTCCTGAGTTTCTCCGTGATGAACGAGAAAACCAGTTCAATTAAATACAGCATTACCAACATGCAGCAAGAATTGAAATGATGGAATATATACAGGGTGTTCAATATGTATTGTCCCCCATACAGCAGTAACCACAATAGGCACAGACAAACCCAATACATCGGTGAAAAGTTCAGCTCAGGTGGGATCTTCGACATATCATTTGAGCACAGTTGCGCTCCGCGTTCGCGCGCAATGAAAGTAAAAAATCTGGTTTTTGCCATTTTTCTGCCGCTTTTTCACGGTTTTTTGTCTGAATAGCCCTGAAAACTTCAAAAAATCGAAAAACGAACTTCACCACTGCATTCCCAATTGCCTTCTTTCTTAAAATTTTGAGCCATGGTTCGATAATTTCTGAGCAAGTCGATTTTTCCTGAAATTTCACTTTTTCTGAAAATATCCTAAATTGAGATCTTGAGACAAAATCGAATTGTTCAGAAATTAGCGAACCATAGCTCAAAACTTTCAGAAAGCACTTGGGAATGCGGTGGTGAAGCTCATTATTTGATATTTTGAAGTTTCCGCGGCTATTCAGACGGAAGACCATGAAAAATCAGTAGAAAAACGGCAAAAACCAGATTTCTTAATTTCATCACGAGCTGCGTGCGAACGCGGCACGCTACTGTTCTCAAATGATATGTCAGAGATCCCACTTGAGCTGATTTTTCCAACAATGTATTGGGTTTGTCTGTACCTATTGTGGTTCGTGCTGTAGTAGAGGGTGGGGGAGACAATACGTACTAGACACCCTCTATTGACATTAGGGATTATCTACGAATATGAGTTTAAACATATCTGTGGTGTAGAAAATTTTGTAAAATCTTCAGGATTGTCATAAACTGGTCCGTACTGTACAATCTGCATCTTTTCATGTGTAATTTATGTAAGGACAAGTAAAAAAGGTGAAAAGCTGATCTATCTATAGTCATTCAATCACTTTCTATTACATCCCGAACCCAGAGCTCACTATAACAGAGTACTGACTGACTACAAAGATAAAATTCTTGTCTTGAGACTTGTTTCGGGAAATGGTGCGCTCGCTCGCCATAAATTATTCAGATTTAGAACAAAGACCGTGAGATCGATTTTGAGAATTTTATCTGGCTGTGACGAAGGTCGCGTCGTCGCGCGTGTAGAATTAATATTTTGATGATTGTGCAAAACACAAGAGTTGCATTCATCTGTTCCACGACTTCATCGGGATAAAGGTTGGTGAAATCATCAACCTAAACCAACCCATCAACCAACCCATCAACTTAGTTGAGATGTGAAGAGGTGGCAACGAGGTTTTATGAACCACCCTGTACCAATCCCACTCGTCCACACTTTCTATCTCACGTGCCGAACCGGGGACTCTGTACAGAATTCAAACATTCCTATTTCTCAATCCGAAATTGTGAAACAATTACAATTTCTTGCTCTTTGTACACATTTTTTATATTTTTTTCATTGATTTGACAATTTTCAGTTTTCAAAACTTAATTTTCTAAATTCCGATGAGTTACTAATGGTTCAGTTGGAGTTTCATTAAGTGTGAAGGAACTTTTAGTGTGGAAGGTCAAGGTACGTACGATCCACTTACTGTAATTATACTAATTTTAAATGCGTTTCCAAAATTTCTATAAATTAATAGTAATAACTAAGAAATATATAAAATAGAAAATATATTATTTAATCCTAACTTGATGGAGTTGTATTTGTTTTACTTATTACTATTCCGTCTACTCGTATTTACTGTATAGGACCTCTGTTCTGCTCATTATTTGTTCTAGTCACATTTTAACACTATTTACCTGACTTTTTTTGAACCAGAGATTGGAATTTAGCAATGGAGTTCATTTTGGAGGAAACGGAAGTGAGGGTCAAGGAGGAACCGACTCACACTAGCACCCAAGGCCAATTTCAAATTGACCTCAATCCTGACTGGGAATTGGACGGAAATGAAGAATGCACATTGGAGCGAATCCAAAATATCTGTTCCGAAACTCTGCCTTCATCGGAATCGTACGCACTTCTCATTTTGTATTTTTATCGTACCAATATAGTCACATGATACTGATGGAACGGATGGACTGGAACCCGCCGTTCCGCTCATTAACATTATATTTATTCTTCATTCGCTTCTTCCTACACCCAGGACAACCTTCCCTAGGCCAAATACGAAGCCACCCAACGTTTACACTAATGAGCTACGATGATTCACCACGTCTTACAGCCAATGCCGATTAGTATGACGATAGAAACAGTGGAAATTATATTGAAGTTTGATGAGAGTAAAAAAAATTCGTAATTAAAAAGGGCGGTTGTATTTCCGATTAAAATTCTGAATCGGAAATGGATAGAGCGTTGGATTTCAATGAATGAAGTTATTTTATTAATTACACGTGAGACTTACAAATGAATTATTCCTTACTTTCTATGAATTGAATCCAGACAGTTGAGGTGGAGGACATTCTGTGATACAGAGATGGGCGAAGGACAAGACGAAACGAACACTAGAAGCGAGCAGACTAAGGAATTCAGGACTCAAACTCTGTCTATTGATGATGAAATCGACATCAAATATGAGGTCAGTCGTCTTAACACAATAATGGGATGAGTGTCTGTGCGGACGGTCAATGCAACCGTTAGTTAAAATTGTTTCTGTGAAATTTATTGTATGGACCTGAACATCAATTACGATATTCTCGATATTGTACAGTGTGGAAATAAAAAAACATTTGTTGCAATTTTTTTTGTAACCGGTGGATTTTTGATATAAAGTCAATCTCCATTCTCCGTCGTTCAGAGAAAGTTTCCTTTCTTTACAATTCCGAATTTTTATTTCCACTGCACAATTTTCTAATTCTTCCCAATTTTGAAAATTTTAAGCATGACAAGCAATGTGTACCGTCTTAATCACAAATGCATGTGCTTCACAAAAAAAATAATTACAAAAGTGTAACTGATTTCAGCACAAAGATAAGGCTATTCAAATGGATTCCGTACCAGGGGGGTGTAAACTTTCTGGATACACTGTATTAACAGAGAAGTTTTAGTTTGGTAAAATTCAAAATAATTTCTTCAGTCAAGATATCGTGTTTCCTTAGGTTTTATGATTCCGATCAAAAATCTGGACGGACAAAATTAATTTGTAATCTTTCAAAATTTTCTATAATTCGAACATTCACGTGAAATGAAAACGACGAAAACACCATGTGATTTGACACATGGTTTTCAAAATTTCACGGGAGGCACTTCAGGAATTGTTTGACTAAATTTGTGTATATAAGCGCAAAAATAAGTACTTCATTTGTGCAGACGAGTTTTGACGAAAACCCATTCGTTGAAAGCCAATGCATTTAGAATATTGGGAACTGGGTGTACGTCCTGGTGTCTGTCCATTGTAAGACCAATTTAGAATTTGTGTGAGCAAATTAGTTTTGAATTATATCTCCGTACATATAATTTTCCTTCATTTGGTAAATAATTTTCCAAATATTCATTTGTGAGTCACAAATGAATATTTCTATGTTTAATATTATGTTGTGAGTTACAGGGTGTTATGTCACAAATTGTGACGTAACACCCTGTAACTCACAACATAAAATTCGAGTTGAACTTCTCACTTTTTTCTACTATTCATCTCCTGCTGGAAATGGAAAATCGGATTCAAGTTGTGCCCCCAATTAATGAAATCTCTTCTTTTTAGGAAAGTGGATTTGAGTACGACTCCGAAACAAATGCAGAGGGTGACCATGACATTGACCCTGACCCAGATTCCATACTTTCCAACATGAAACCGAAGCCTGGAACTCAATGTCCAATCAACTCTGGACAATTTGAACTCAGTGAATTCTACCTTGGTCTGCTCCAGTGTGAACAACAAAGTTTTGTCGGCTGTATTCTGTGTCTTCTGGCAACCTTCGATTGGAAGGCAGAGTTCTTAATAAAGGAAATTTCTCTTCTCTTGCCTTATTTTATCAATTCAATAACCTTTCATCACAAAGAAAAATTCAACGAGATCTATTATACAAAGTTAAAGACATCAAGGAATGAGCCAAAGAATGGATACCACCTCGTCAATTTCACTGAACTTCAGGATAAATTTGAAATGAGTGATTCTGAACTAAAAATGTGGACGGTGGTGACGAAACGATGGAAGAATCAGACGTCTATATTTAATAATTTCCTCGTTAAGGGGATATTGAATTCTGCCCTCCATTCCAAAGTAGTTTACAAAGAAATATCTGATAAGTGCACCACTCACGGTCTCATTCATGAGAATCATATTCTGAGCACATTTCTGAAATATTCTTCACTGAAAAACAAGTACATGGTATTCATCAAAGGAAAAGAGGAGCTGTTTGAAGCGTTAACAGAGTTTAGCGCTTATGTTTGGGAACATTGAGTATATGTACTCAAGAATGCAGTTGATCGTCCAGTCCGGAATCATCAACATTTGGAAGGAATATAGGAATTATCATAATCCGTCGTGTCTGGAGAAGGAATTGACCAAGTTACGGAAGGCAGGACCGGGTGAAATAGATATCCCGATTTCACTCACTTCTTCGATTTTGACAACATTTTACATTTGTTTGTCCGGCCTCGGATTCGCCACCCTCACTTTTCTGGTTGAAATCAGGGGAGACATCAAGATAATGGTTGGATCAATTTTAAGGATGACCCGCCGATTATTCTTTGCCTTTCGTAAAGAACTCCGCCGGTTTATTTTTGATTTATTTTGTTATTTTGAAATTACAAAATCAACTTGTTTTAAGGTCTCTCTTCATGCAAAACACTTTTTTTTGTAACGTTTTGGTTTAGTATCAAGTGTATGAACGAGATAGGTGATGGAAAGGAAATGAACCACCCTGTATCATCTATGTCAACGTACCCCCAACGCTCAATCGCACTCCCGCGTCCACGTGCCGTATAAAGAACTGAGTCCAGAATTCAAAACGTCGGGATTCTCAGTCAGTCTGAATTTGTGAATATTATTTGATAATTTTTGATTTGGTCATTCATTTGTCAGTTTACATTCTTCAAGACCAAATATTTATGAATTTTGGTCTGGTTCTAGTCGTGGAGACGTTGTCACAGTGAAAGAGCGGTGGAACGGAACGTGGTCATCCGTACGTTCGAATTGCGTCCAGTTAACAGTTAATAGACTAATTTCAAATATTCAAAAAAAATATAAGAGAATAATGAAATTAGTGTAATGAGTAAGAAATAGCAAAATTAAAATTACATATTATTAATTTGAGACCACAAGGTTGATTATTTCCCTGGTGGTCGTGTGTCCGGACCCACGACGAATTAATCCATCATGATAAAAGTCCAATTCTTATCTAACAATTCGTTGATATTCAATTAAGTTATAATTAATCACAACTGTAAAAAAGCGTGTGTCAATGTGTACAATTTTGAAAATTATAATTGTTTAATACCACCTGGTTAAAATTCAATTCTTTCAAAGTAATTTAATTATAATCGCTTTACTTTACTAAAATCTGGTTCAGCTGTTCATTTCTTTAACATCTTGCCAACTTCGACCTGAATTTGTCCTTGGACGAAAGTACATGCCATTGAGTTCTACACGATGGAGTTCACGCTGGTTGAAACCGAAGTGAGGGTCAAGGAAGGATGAACCAGCTGATACTAACACTCAATGTCAAGGGCAAATTGACCACATTCCTGACTGGAAATTGGACGGAAATGTAGAATCCAGGGCTGCACTGGAAACAACCCAAAATATCCCTTCCGAACTTCTACCTTCAATTGAATCGTACATACTTTTAATTTTTTTTTACTATTATCATTCAGTATTCACATGACAATTAGGGAAGGGTTGGTCCTTGATTTAGCGATCTTTTTGCTCTCATTGTGTCTTGTTCAATCGCTTCTTCCTGCGACTAGGGCTACCTTCTCTAGGCCAAATGTAAACCACCCTTATCATTTAACAAAAATACGCTACGTTTTTCAACCATGCCTTACAAGGAATGCCAATTAGGATATCGATAGAAAACGAGGAAATTTTATTGAACAAGGATGTTTGTAATTGAAAATCCACTTGTATGATCCAAGTTATTAATTACTATAGGTACTTCATCCGTATAAAATAATAACTTCCTTCTTATGTTAATTGAATCCAGACAGGTGAGATAAAGAACCTTGAGCGGTACACAGATGGATGAAAGACAAGACGAAACGATGGCGAGAAGCGGTAATGTTGAGGGATTCATTCGAGGCACCCTTCGGACTAAAAATCCATCGACTGATGATGAAATCGACATCAAATACGAGGTCAGTCGTTTTAGCTCATTGGCGGCTTGTTACTTAACTGCTACATGCTGAGATATCTATTCGCTCCGATTGACGAATATTGATAGTTTGATACTCACGAGAGGGGATCGTCAGGGTCACTCCACCCACATTTCAGGTTTAGGTCAGTAGATTCTATCTCTGTGTTGAGTTATTTCAGTGGTTGCGTGAGTGGAATGGCCGTTCTGTCTCGTCTCCGTTTTCGCCTCGCTCAGACAGCGACGGCAGGTGAGAGACGGTGAAGTGAAGGAATGTGAGGCGAAAGATAAACATATGGGTCAGACTCATCAACACTGCCATAATTCAACACAAAGATCAACCTTACTGACCTGAACCTGTAATGTAGGTGGAATGACCCTCAATTCAAGATTTCCCAACGCCTCAGCTATAAATGGTATGATTTTCAATTTTTTTCTAAAAATATCCGCCCTGACGTTTTCCTCGTTAGACTCAAATTGACCCTCACCCTACATCATATCCTAGTGTTCACACAATCAGTAGTCATTTATACATTGGATCGACATCAATGTCATACGACATCCCATGAAAGAACTTACAAAAAATAAGCCATGTTGTACAGGTTTTCCATGGTCCCATATATTTGAGCACATTTTGGGGATGTATCCGTGCCAGAGTTACTTCTCACGTGTGACTTAAAATAAAATTGTCAGCGAATTGATTTTCTCACTTCTTATTTTTAGTCTTCAATTCCGACTGGAACGCCAGATGGGATTCAAGGTACCCCTACGTAAGGGCGGTTCTTCAATACAGATGTCAATTATAAATACTTTCTTTTTTTTAGGGAAGTGGGTTTGAGTACAACTCCACATCAAATGCAGATGGTTACCATGACATTGACCCTGACCCTGATTCGGTACTTTCCAATATGAATATAACAAGTGGAACCCAATGTCGCATCACCTCGGAACAAAGTGAACTCAATGAATTCTACCTTCGTCTGCTCCAGTGTGAACGAGACTGTGAGACCTGCCAGAAGTACATTCGGGATTTCAGCGAACACATCAGGGCCACCCATGCTGCAGATCAACCAACACGTGACCCCATAGACATTGAAAGAATGGACTGTTGTGAGGAGTCGGATTCAAATATTGAGTCTGTGGCGGAGAAGAGTAGTGAGAGTGACCATGACTACAATGCATCACATGATTTGAAATCTCGACGCAATTCTGGTCGAGAGGTGGAGGAGGAGTCGGAGTCTGATCCAGATTATAATGTCGAAAGTGGGAGGGACAGTGACCCTGATTATGATACTTCAGCAGTCATGACCAAAGGAATCTCTAGAAAAAAAACAATAACTACCCGCAAGAGAAGCCACACTGGAGAGATGCCATCCAAAAGGCGTTTCATGTGTACGGTCTGTGAAAAAAGTTTCACCAGGATAGCTAATTTGGAAGTCCATATGAGGTACCACACTGGTGAGAGACCGTTCAAGTGTCCACAATGTGAGAAAACTTTCTCACAGACAGGTAATTTTCATCGCCACGTGAGAACTCACACTGGGGATGTCGAGAAGCCTTACAAGTGTCACGAGTGTGATAAGAGTTTCAAAGCAAAGTCTCAGTTGACTGGTCACGTCAGAGTTCACACTGAAGAGAGTGACCCTGACTACAATACGTCACATGATATGAACTCTCGACGCAAATCTGGTCGAAAGGTAGAGGAGGAGGAGGAGTCTGACCCAGACTATAACATCGAAACCAAGGGCGAAAATGACCCTGATTATACTACTTCACCAATCTTGACCAAACGGGGTAGTACGGGAACCTCTCGAAAAAAAACAATAGCTACCCACAAGAAAAATCACACTGGAAAGATGCCATCCAAAATGCTCTTCAAGCGTACGGTTTGTGAGAAGAGTTTTACCACGAAGGCTAATTTAGCTGTCCATATGAGGAACCACACTGGAGAGAGACCATTCAAGTGTCCACAGTGTGAGAAATCATTCCCACAGAAGGGTCATTTGGATCACCACATGAGAATTCACACTGGTGAGAAGCCATACATGTGCCACGAGTGTGATAAGAGTTTCAAGAGAAACTCCGATTTGAGTGCTCACGTGAGAGGTCACACCGGAGAGAGGCCGTTTAAGTGTGATGAGTGCGAGAAGAGTTACTCAGTGAAGTGTAAATTGGATCGTCACATGAAATGTCACGCTGGTGGAAAGCCGTATAATTGTAGGGAATGCGATAGAAGTTTCAAAGCAAGGTCGGAGTTGACTGATCACGTCAGAGGTCACACTGGAGAGAGTCCGTTCAAGTGTACGGAGCTTGTGAAGAGTTTCAGCCGGAAGCGTGTTTTAGATCATCATCTGAAAAGTCGTACTCAAGCAAAGCCGTTCAAGTGTGATTTGTGTCTGAAGGGATTCTCAACAAAATGTTATTTGAAGATTCACCTGAGAAGTCACCGTGGAGAAAACCCATTCAAGTGTACCGTGTGTGGGAAGAGTTTCTCATGGAAATGCAGCTTGGACCTTCATATGAGGTGTCACACTGGGGAAAAGCCGTTCAAGTGCACCGAATGTGCGAAGACTTTCTCACAGAAGGGTGGCTTGGATTATCACCTGAGAAGTCACACTGGAGTGAAGCTGTTCAAATGTGATTATTGCCTCAAGTGTTTCACAACAAAAAGTTATTTGACGATTCACCTGAGAAGTCACTCACAGAAGGGTGATTTGTAATCTGAGAAGACAACGCCTTAGGGAAACTGTTATAGTAGGAGATGTTGATGTGTATTGTATGCTTTACCTTAAATAGGTTTTTGTTTACACTCACCTTATTCTTATATTAATCCATGTAAATTGTGTAGTCACATATACTGTATATTATGGGGAAGTATGTGTCATACGGGGAAGTCCGTGTCTTATTGTTTATGTAGACCAGTTCTAGTTAGGAAAGGCTAGTAGTTAATTATTCAGCTATTTGTTCTCGTCACACGGCATTCCAAGAAATGGTGACTTTTAAGTCTTCCACTTTTATTGTTAATTATCACTTAGGAGAAACAATCATGATTGAGTGGTTGAGTCACGTGACTTCATCTCCTAGTTAGTACTCCAATGTATGTCATTTATAGTAGGAGCTTATAAATTGAAATGAAATTATTGAATATATCAAAACATGTTAAAACCACAAACTGTCATAATTTTTTCTAATTTATTTCTGTGGTTAAAAATAAAATTGTTAATCCGACATTCTGTACAAGAGAAGAAAGGGGTACAGTTTAGCACGGGCATTTTCCACTATTCGGTTCAACATCATTCTTGCTCTTCCTTTTGTACAGGTCGTTCCGTCACAAGTGAATGTCTTGTTCCTGGGGTCTCCGTAATTTGAAAAAAGCATTTTTGAAGCAAATTCCTAACAATGTAGTCTTGTAAAAAGAATTATTATCACTTTATTAAAATTCGTTAAACCTCCTGATATTAATCATTGGGATTTTGTGTACAATGTGACGGCGATGACAGTTGGCTTGTACACAGACTCTTCTCCACAAATACGAAAGAATCCGAGTCGATTCAAAGTGTTTCTCATATTATTCACAATCTGGAACTTGCTAGGAGTATTTGTAACGATATGTTACGGGAATCTGTTTTCTGTGGATTTGATCGTTCCCCATTTTCCTGTTAGAGGAGATATTGTCAAATTCAAAGATGCAAAATCCTTTCGGTTGTTCTCAGTATTGCCTTATTTTATCAATTCAATAACCTTTCATCACAAAGAAGAATTCAACGAGATCTATTATACAAAGTTAAAGAAATCAAGGAATGAGCCAAAGAATGGCTACAACCTCGTCAATTTCACTGAAGTCCAGGATAAATTTGAAATGAGTGAATATGAACTAAAAATGTGGACGGTGGTGACGAAACGATTGAAGAATTAGACGTCTATATTTAATAATTTCCTCGTCAAGGGGATATTGAATTTGGCCCTCCATTCCAAAGTTTACAAAGAAATATCTGACCAGTAGTGCTCCAATCATGGTCTCATTCATGAGAATCATGTTCTGACCACATTTCTGAAATATTCTTCATTAAAAAACAAGTACATTGTATTCATCAAAGGAAAAGAAAAACTGTTGAAGAGTTTAGCACTTATGTTTGCGAACATTGATGTACTCAAGAATGCAGATTATCGTCCAGTCCTGAATCATCAACATTTGGGAAGAATATTGGAATTATCATAATCCGTTGTGTCTGGAGAAAGATTTTTTTTTTAAATTAACTAATGTGTGTTGACGTGTGATGAACCCGCCTTAGCCACCCGTGCAGAAAAAGAGATAAATGAAGTAAAAAGAATAAATAAATAAAGCGAAAAAAAAAGAATATAATAAAATAATAAATAAATGTTAAGTGCACTCATCAACACACATTAACACACATTACATACAAAAGATCTCATCCAATCCTTTCTCGGACGGCAATGTTCCCAAAACAACGGCAACATTTCCTCGCTGAATAGCAATACTCATCCTCTGTATAAGAAATTGCGTGGCTCGCATTTCACCAGTCACA
>JAQGCA010003819.1:0-11201 GCA_034698945.1 Protaphorura quadriocellata
TATCTATGAACTAGGCTCTGTGTTGACGAATATCTCTTGCAGTTCTCTGGTTTGAATTAAACGTCTAAATAAATAAAATAAATAAATAATAACAGGCACTTAGATTTGGGTTGGCAACATGAACAGCCTCTGCCTCATATTATTTCTAACGTACTACGTGATGATGTCAATCTATGCTGAGGTCAACTGGATGAGGGTAAATTTGATGTCATTGCCTAGTACATCTGAATCCCTTGAACTTGAATTAATCTTGGCATGTAGGTTCGGCTTTTTCAAGTATTCCAACGAATCGAGCGGTTGAAAAAGTCAGACAGCTAATAATATAAATAGTGGAAGGATTTATACGAAGCATTTCCTTTGTCGGCTGTGGGCTGACATTCGTCAAAGAACTCAAATCCTAAAACTGGATTATCTTTCACTGGACAACCTTGATTACATCATGACTTGAACCATTTGGTTTTACGACTGGTCATTAGGACTCGAGCCAGAAAGAAGTCCTCTAAAGTTTCTTGTTGTCAACTTCTAGTCACACATACCATGTAGGCACTCACACTGGAAACTATAAAATTTGACTTGTTCAAGATGATATATGGCTTTACCACACGGTACCCTACCCTAGTTCGTTGAATTAGATCTCATTGTCTGAAATAATTCATAATATAGCAGAAACCTGCATTGTGTGGCAATGACGAAATTCTCACAGATTTTCTATCCTCTAGTTAGGCGAGTTCTTTTATTCAGGTCAATAAACTCTTATCAATATTCTGACAACACAAGAACAACAAAGTGAGGAAATAATTAGATGTTTAACTGATATTAGCTTAACTGGGAATTCGAGCTAATAACATTAAAATGTTACATTATCATAACAGATTAAAAGCGTTGACGTTATTTCTTTATATTAATTGAATCCAAATAATATTGTTGGACAGCAGAAAATAAAGTAAGAACAGCAATCATATACGAAGTGAATAGGATAAGAAACGCACCAAACTTCGTTTGTCTGACTCAACAATGTAAATATGAAAATAAGATTGTCAAATCCAATTTCTAATATAGACCTAAACAATTACCTGAACCTTCATCTTTCAATTGGAATAAAATTACTTAATTTCTGTGATTTCTATAGTTATAATATATTATCCATATCAAGCACCGAATCACCACAGGCGGAATCCAATGTATAAATTCTCTTAAGATTTGCACAAATACTGTAGTATGATTGCAAACCGTTCCATATAAATGACTAAATTAACGGTTTTACGCAATCTGCATAAACGTATCCCCGTAAAGTCTCGTGAATCTTCTATTAATTATTTCTGTAGGAAAATAATATAGTACACATATTCTCGCTAATCTTAGTTAGTTAATTGCTGTCAATAATTGCTCAATTGAAACAAGTTCAAACACGAGAATGAACTTCTTACTTCTAATAAAATATTTTTAAATTCTGACTGAAATTCTAAAGGAAGTCTGTTTCTCATGCAGGCTTAGCAAAACTGTAAGACCCACAAAGTGACTGATTAGCCAATCTCTGTAATTTAAAGAATTACTACTCTGTGCGGTATTTATTTAAGTTTATTTTTTCTAAGTTTAATATTGAAGTTGAAGTTGAACTTATTGAAGTAAGTTTTCACTCCAAAGGGCTATGTTTGTAATGACTTGAACGAAATAAAAACAAACAACGGTTAAGTTAACGGCAGTGTAAACAATAAACTGGGATGGAGAAGCACCCGTGATTTTTTAGGTTTAGAACGTGGACTATCCTGTGACTCTTGCTCGTTCAATATTATCGAAAGTTTTTATGACGTCCAATGGACGACGAATTGGGCAAAATTCGAAGAATCAAATAGCCCTTGTCCCGGTAAACAGATTCTCTTTCGTCATGTCACATGTCTCAGATGAGAATTATTTGTACAGGAACCCTTAAGGTTCGGCAAGTGAAAATAAAGCAGACCAGTCGTTTTGTGTCGTCATAAAATGTACCAAGGAGATTGGATGAATTGGAGACTCAGGATAGTTGACATTCTGAAGCTAAAAAATCGCGCCGGCTTTGTCTCACTGTCCTTAAGCTCAACCGAATTATCGAATATTTTGATTAAGCACCATTTCTGTGTCGAGTTAAGTTTAAAACACATTTAAATATATTCCATTAATACTATGCATTATTGTGTTACATTATTACACTCTGGTTTCAAAACATCGGGTATAGTACTCTAGACTGACTTGTTATCAATCCTGAGTTGTGGGATAACAGAATTCAGATATCACGTATTCTTAGTCATATGATAGCTTATAGTACACAGCTAAACAAGTTAATTCATCTCAATTAATCACTCATCATTAGTTAAATCTTTAAAGCTCTTTAAATCTTGCGTCTTAAGCCGCATAACTCAAAAAGTGATTGATGCTTGTTTATCACATTTATTTCTTAATATCAATCGGCAAAATCAAAATAAGCCTGGCGGCTTTTTTGATAATGGAGACAAGACATGACACAATATAAGGAAGGTACACCGGTAATACTGTGCAATTATTTTCACAAATGTCGCGGTGAATTTTTCCGAAAGAATACATTTTCACATTTGATAGCTTTTTCAAACGGATCTCCAGTCCTTACTCAACGCTTGACAAACTATAAACCACTATTTAAAACAATTCAGCCCCAGAATACAAACATTGTACGTACCGGCGAATTAAACTGGCGTATTTACGGAAATTATAGATTAACTGCGCCTTTCCAAGTGTTCTACCAAATCTCAGTTCTCAGACTGGAAACCCTGGAACGTTTTAATTCAGAATGACGAATGTGTAAACTTGACCAAAAAGCTAATTCAATAAAGTTTTGGATTTGACATGTTTGCTTTGGCTTTAGGTTAAAACACTTCATACAACCTGGAATACTTATCGTATCATATTACAATAACTCCTAAATGTATTAAAGGCATCACTTCACCAACATTTTAGAAATGAAATAATAAGTTTTGGTAGCAACTATTTCCGTACTACCTCCAGCTGAATTACTGATCAACAATCGTATTAAATATTATGATTTCTTAAATACGGGTAAACGTACAGATTGTAAAAATGTCCAGGAATATCAACTGGTTACAGAATCTAGGTCTCCATTGGGGTTACAAATACAATATACTGGTTTCGGCCAATTCTCCAGACAAGTTTAGAAATTGTGACCAGTGTTTTTACAAACTGAGTGGTTTTATGAATTTAACTATCTTGGATGAGACTTGTAGTTGCAGTTCCATTTTCAGGATGAACTTGAGCGATTCCAGCGGAGACGGTACTAACGGTGAGCGCAATTGCGTCTACAGTTGGATTTCCAGTTACAGTTCCAGTCACGGTTTGTCGTGTAGTGCTGGAATCATATCCTCCAACACCAGCACTGACACTCAGTCTGGATTTCGTGGCTCGTCGACCTCTCAGCTCATTTCTACTGGCTCTCTTAGAATAACTCATGGACATAGAGTTTCCCAATGAGCTCGTTGTCGTCTGTAATTAGTCAATAAATGAAGACAAATGAGTCATTCTTCACTCACACAAAAGCATATACACAGAAGGTATGGGTTCGTTTATCTTAATGTATGCGTGAAAGTAGAGTGAATAATTATTATAAATGCTCATTGTAAAATTCAGTCCATGTACCCTTCGTATCGTCCTAGAGAAGAATGATGTAGAAACAGATGAGTCGTCCATCGCTCTACTTCGAAGTCTCTTTCGAAATCCGGATGTTATTTTTGCCATCTAAAATCGAAAGTAATAAGTGTTTGCATTAATCCCAGCTGAACATACTTTGATGATAAAATTAATAGAATAGCTCAGATATTTCTTTCACACATGAATCACTCCTTGGGTTACATTCCTTACCGTACAGCCGAGGAGTCTGGTTGCTATTAATTTTTCAGGCTTGAGGGGTTTTAATTTTTGGAGAATTCGTAGGTAACTTGAATGATAAATGGTTTGCAAGATAATATAAACGCAGTGTGCCATTTGTATAACTATAAAAGTCATGGGGATGTACGAAATTAGGACAAAAAGACCCAATATCCTGACGACTCAGAGTGATAAAAGCCTTAAAATCTTAAGGCACTTCTAGGGTTACGAGCCTCAAATTCGGACCGAGGAGGGATTTGTTTCGTCCTATGTGGAGGTTTATTTTCGGAAACAAAAAAAGACTGGCCCATTTGTGCTATAAACAATCTAAATCCTCTCGTGTAAACTTTCTATATGTATTTTATTTTCCAACCCTTTTTTTATTTTGAAATGAAGATCATTCCTTAAGACAGCAGAGTTTATACCTTATATGGGCGAAACTTCTATTGAGACCCCTTCATAGACAATTTTACGGTGCATGGATAAATTAATCCCGAAAATATTACACTGACAATTATTTTGGAGGATAAAAATATTCCATTTACCTGTTGTTTGAACAATTTAGTTGTCAAAGTATACAGAATTGGATTTAAAGCTGAATTGACCGGGAGAACGAAAACAGCCAACCAGGCGTAAAAGGTAGCTGGAATCGCAATGCCTATAACCGTAATAAGAAATTATTGAAATGTTGAAATACCCACCACTTTCACCAGTTTCCTTTGAAACTTGTAAATTTTCTCTTACATCATTTTCTGAAATCCTTTAAAAGCTTAGTGAATAAATATCGATTGCGAGCACGTCTCTGCTTATCTGACTTAGCATGTACAGGGTGGTACATAATTGTCTCCCTCACACAACTCAAATTGGACTATTGCAAAAATGCTAATAATTTTATGTACTTCGTAGATAATTTAATGTGGAATCCGGAAAATTACTGACCATTGCAAATAGTGGCATAAAATTTTTGAGGCAAAATGCAAAACCAGGAGACATCCTAATCCTACTCCGTTAAAATTCATACTCGTTGGATTGACAAAACAAACAACTCACTAGATAAGATAAACTTCTCTACGAATTGTACAGCTTAAGATTTTCTAGGAAATCGAAAGTTCGACAGTAGGGTGGGTAAGAGTTCATGAACCACCCTGTACATTAGTAACCATACTTTACTTCTCATACTCTCAAGTGTAAGCTGTTTATCAAGCAATAAATCTTCACTATGTCAGAGTAACTTTTTCTTTCTGCGTAGATTGCATGCAGAATATTTTGGCTTTGCATTATCATGCATTGAGATAAATTATCTCATACCCGCCATTGCCAGGATACGTGACACGATAACCGGGGCCCAGCATATGAAATCTGTAACGACTACGATTGAGAATCTGACGGCCAGGACCCCATCCTGATTTTGTTGATTGGTCCTCAGTGTTGTTGAAGAGCTCTGAATTATCCTCAACATTGTCCAATAAGCATAAGATATAAAGGTGAAAGCTATAGAATTGAGGACAACAAAGAGGACTAGTGAATATTGCCAACCGGGATCTGTAGGACATTAAACACCAAAATTAGGGCTCCTGCATTCTCCAGGAGTGTACCAAGGCCGAACGTTTAAATAATGTATTATCTGTTGTGTTTTAACTTAATAAACCTACCATATGGGTTATGAATCTGTAATGGGAGACACAGTCCATTGCTTGTGTAAAACTCAAATCCAAAATAATAATTTGCCATAAGTTCGGACAATGGGAGAAACCTATTGGAAAGAAAGGCAAAAAAAGTGTCAATTAAATTTTAATATCATGCTGAACCATAATAGTGCGCGCACTTAATTCCTAAGAGTTCTATTTGAATTTCTTCAATTCCAAATCCATTTCTGCGAATGGGAAATTAGGAAACGGGAGTAGTTGATGGTTTTGGCTGGCAATCTGGATAGCTTGATCCTCATCCGCTTCAGTCCTAAATATCGGCTCGAATCCTCTCAACACTTTAAATTTTTGATTCAAAAGTCTGAATTGGACTGAGGGAGGTAATTCTGGATTTGGATCTTCTTCCATTCTCATTAAAGAGATAGCAGTCCAGCAATATTTAAAATATTGGGCATCTTGGAAGTTTTCTTCTGAGGACTTTTGGTTGAAGCAAAAAGTCATCAAATAACAGGTGAAATCTTCGTCTTCAATCATTTCCGTCATCTCAGAAGAGGTTGTGTCTGTGTCCCCAGGATCGATGTACTTGCATGGGCGTTTATCACTGCTTGACTGCACGTACAAATAAAATATAAAATTGGGATTTTCTTTCTCTGCTTCATAATGAAGCATGGGTGCCAAGTCAATCCCATTTGGTGGTTTGTACGCCATGAAAACATGGCAAAAGTATGGCTTGACTTCCTTCTTCCAGTTTTGCAGCACTTTTATTCAAAATTTCTTTAAAGCGAAGGTAGGCAGGCCCGTTTTTGTCCAATTGTTCAGAAATTGGCTCAAATTGTAATTTGGGAAGATAACCGCTTAAAACACAAGTCTGTCTGGGACGACAGGTTAGATTTCGCAGACCATTGGAGAGCTGACTTTGTCTTATTAGCCGCAGCTTCCTGTGCCCTTGCTTTCTCTTCTTCGCTTGCTTTCTTCGTCTCTTCTTTCTTGCTTTTCTTCACTTTCTTTTTTTCTTGTACCATATTCTTCTTCTTTTCATATTTCCGCGATGCAACCGCATTGCTGGCCTGTCTTTCTTTCTTTTGCTCCGCTGTTTCTTCTGACTTTACTTTCGCATATCTAGCTATCCCTTTCGCTGAATCCTTCCCTTTTCTAACTTTCGCTTCTTCTGGTGTTTCCTTCTCTAGCTTTCTCATTCTTCTTGCTGCATCTTTCTCGGCTCTCGCTCTCCTTGCATTCACTGCTTTCAATATCTTCCCTTCATCTTCTCCTTCCGTATTCACCTTCACTTTCTTCAGATTCTTGATCTTTCGAATTTTTCTCACCTTTCTCATGCACTTCCTCCTGCTCTTCACATCTTTCCATTTCTAAACCTACGACTACGACTTTTATAGATAAGGTTAAGCAGACATAATGCCAAGACAAATATCTTGCATTCGCATGTCAAATTAATAAGGGGCAAATGTAAACAATGTAAACTTACGAAAGGGAGAAGGAAATGAGCCAAAGGAGTGTAATGATGGCAATCGCCGGACGCAATGAGGATGTCCTCTCCGCAAATGGTCTCACGATGGATCTGCTCACACAAGATGTTGCAATTATCAAATCTGTTTTAGATAAAACCTAACCATATCTCACCTATTAATTAAGCTTATGTGGGGTGGTCATTTTGAAATAATTAGAAATTGGAATATTTTAGTGCGAATAATAAGATTAGAATGCCGAAAGACAATAAAAGTAAGGATTTGATTCAAGTCGGGAAGAAGTACCAGTTTACTTTGCCAAATGTGAAAGTGTAAACGACTTCTAGCAAGTAAGAGCGGCGTGGAGAATACACCGATACCCGTACAATAATTTGTTCAGACGAAAAGTAAGATAAATCTTAGAACTCTCTCATTGTGGAAAAATCAAGGACCTTAATGTTCGAAAGGAAGAAGTCGAGTGAGGAAAAGCTCAAAACCAAAGGCAAATTGAATGTAGTGACAGATTTACGCAGTTCAAAAATTAGATGACAATGCAATATGAGTTTGCGGTTTAAAATCGGAGTACTAAATATAATTTTAGAGGAAAAATTTCAACGGTTGATTTTGATTTGGCATTTGAGTACATTTGTATACTCATGGCATTTGTATACTCAGACTAAAGACTTCCATCGTTTCCAATTGCAATGCATTTGCTACCAGTAGATCAAAGTCGCTTGAGTCTTCCTTGTTGGATTGATAATGAAACCAATGATATTACTGAAAGATTTGGGATTGTACTTACATGTAACGATCAAATGTTATCAGCGTCAGAATCAACACTGACCCCTCTGAACTCAATGTGCTCAGCATCCCTGAAAATCAAAAGGCTCGCAATCATTTCTTCGTGGTAAATACAGAAACACTTCAACTGGCGAGTAAGCTTAAACCGTCCCTTTGAGGCTGAATTACAGAATAACATTAAAGTCCCAGGCGAACTTTGATGCATCGTCAAGTGTTTGTGAAATACAGAGAGTAATCTACCTGATTACAATTTTTGAAACTGGAAACTGGAAACCTGTACGAAAATCCTGTCATGAACATTCAATACCTGGAAACCCATCTGTAGTAGCAATTAAAATCAATTTCGGTCTCACGGATAGTTCAACGTTTCATTTATGATGTTTATGTTGTGTGAGCTATGGAAATTCACGACTATAATAAAATTACATCTAATACAATCTGTCCCAATAAACAGAACAGTTGACTCCTTTAGTCGAGATCTTGGTAAACTTTGTTCGGACATTGGGAGGGGAGGGTCTTATTGTATGTATGCTATTTTGCATTCCAACTTTCCAAACATTCAATGAATAAAAAGAAGAAATGAAATTTTGTTACCCGAATTTTGTAGAGTTTCTCCAGATTTTAATTTAAACGAATGAAAGCGCAAAAAATACAAAAACTCAAAAATCCACGCAGAGGGAGAAAAACGTTCTTTATTTCTTCCCTGGGGAGATTTATTTATCTCTGCCTAGATTTAGAAAATAACTTTATTTTAACTCGGTACTAAAATACGGTACGTTCAGGGTTAAGATCCTTACGTGAACCACGTCGCCAATTGCAATTTCGCACGCTCAGAGGTTCCTTTATTTTGATAAGTGAATACCCCCCGAAATTCACCATCAGAGTTTTCCTTTGCACTGATATGATACGGAAGTACGTGCGTTACATACATTCATGTGTCATATAATAGACTGTAACCGAAACAGAACATTGCCTTTTCGGGATAATTCGTTAAATTTGAAGGATTCGCCACGTTACGTTAGTACAAATACAACCACTGGTACGGCTACTCACAAAGAGAGAAGAAATTGTCTGAGTAAAGGGTATGAACATCGAAAGAAAGTTATGAGATCGGATCGGCAAGACGGATTCAGTTTAAGTTTTAGTTCATCTAGTCCTGAGTTCAGTAGTCCAGTCTACTGACCACATATATGTACAGGTGTCTCAGGCAACAAGTCAAATAAGGTCAGACGTCAAATTCCTGATATATTTTTTATTCCTGTTAGGCACCCAAATGACTCTCCGTCGGAAGGAATATTTCTGGCAAATGTTGCATTCAGGGCGCGTTTGAAGAAGACGTTGTGAGTCCACTTAGTAGCACGTTTCTGACGAGAAGAATGACTTAATCGTCATCTAAGAAACTACGAGTGTCACTAAAAATCATTGACTGCCAAAGGAAGTCCGCGCACCAAATATCCCAAATTTTGTGTTACGTAGATACCATAAAACGTCAAAATAACATAGGGAATTGAAAGGAGAGAGCGCACACCTTAAAGAACGTACGCTGTTGGAATTCTCTGAATTCTTTATATCCTGTAGCCTATGATATACTGAACAACTTTTGTGAAGGTCCTACCCCAAAAGTCTAGCCGTGTGGCCGCTAGAAATACACAGGTGGGCATGTGCGATGACGCAAAGTGAAAGCCAAAGTGAAAGTCATTGTACTCTATCGCACACGCGCACCTGTGTATTTTTAGTGGCCAAGAGGTTAGACGTTTGGGCTGAGGACCTTCACAAAAGTTGTTCAGGATTTCAACATATCAAAAATTAGGCGTATTCCAAGTGCGTATTTTAAGGTGTGTGCCCTCTCGTTTGACCAGTTTCCTGATTCAAATTGTTACCCGAGACACACTCAAAGATTCATACTTTCTCCGTCAGGATAGGCAATCTAGTTTTATGATTCGAAACGAGGAGAAAGCGTTTGTTGGAGAGAAAAATTGACATTGGATGCAAGTACGAGTACTACGATGGATAAGCTGGACGAGGAAAGCGGTCTTACGGTAATTGAAATAACCGCGTAACAAATCACCGCGTTCTCAGACCATGTCTGTCATATCTGCCTCCAATGTTGACGTAATGCAAGGAAATGAATAAATCACTCAAAACAACCATCCAAGATTCGCATGATGAAGTACATTTATGGATGGAATCTAAACTCGGGTCGGTTCAAGGGCACTCATGCGTAGCAAATAAGAAGCCGAACGATAGTAGACGGCCTGTTTCTGAATAATTTGCATAAAATAAAGTATATTTTATTATTACTTTTTTATTATTACGCACTACTCCGATTTTCAGTGATACATCGCGATTGTAATTTAATGTTATTGAGCTAGCGAATAGGAAAATAATAAGCCAAGAAAGAAAAGAAAGGAGAGAGAGCGCGTGAAAGTAATAAAAAAAAGTATGGCTTAGGAAATCGATTATCTCTTGACAATAGAACCCGACGATTCGCCGAGTCGAGTTAACGTGGTACTTACATTAGGAATCTGATTTCAAAGCAAATGACAGTCATGTAATAAAAACTCAAAAATATACTTCTGGCACGCATATCTTTTAAACAAACTTAACATTTTTAACATAGTGATTCTGCTTTGAAAAGATGTCTCCGGTTTTTCACTATATCTTTATAATAATCTGACCAATTAAAGAGTGGAAATTGTTCCGTCTGCAGTTTCGAATGTAGAAGTATCATATCAAATATGTATTTAGATCATTGCGAGTGACCCAAAGTTATCTGGGCTTCCAGTCCGAGAAAGACACAACTTGTGCTCTAAATATGATATCATCGACGAATGTCTTTAATTGACACGGAATAGTCACCCGAGATCACTCGCATTAAAATATTCTCATCCCTCCTTTTGGGAGACCCACTCCGAAGACCATTTCAAAACATAAAAATTAATAAAATTGGTATTCGGAGAACTTAGAGTCGAAAGTTGGAGTTTGGATCCAGACAAGTTTCTTAGACTGTAGAAGTAATTCTACAAAATAATACTCTGCACTCCAATGATTCCACCGAGTTCTCTATTCCCCTAATCATTCAGAAGTCATATGAGATCATAAACGTAATGCAAGGAAATGTTATTTCAAACTTTCTCTTGACTAGATCTCAATTATGCAAAGAGCAATAACAATTCGCAAGTTGCGTATCTCTCAATTAATAGTACACTGGGTTTTACTAGTGCATTGTTCTGATAGAATCTCAACTTGTAATAAACTGCGAGCAGTGAAGATGCGAAAGGCGGTCTGACAGAGAAAATGAGAGAGAAAGGTAAAAGACAGCCACTGTCGAAATTTGTATTGAGGCGCAGATAACAGTAGGTGACCGTCCAAAAGTGTAGTGAGTTCGAAGTAGGAAGCAACT
>JAQGCA010003820.1:0-11197 GCA_034698945.1 Protaphorura quadriocellata
TCCGTATATTACGTCGCACGACTTAATAATGATGAAAATCATTCGATTTGATCTAATAATAGGTTTTCTGATATTTCACTTCTTTCCAAAAATCACCAAAGGGTCTTGTCCGAAATCACATATATTTCGCCATAGGGATTTTAAATTTTCAAAAGAAAAATAGTTTGGCAAAATCTGTGTGTTGCAGGCTTTCGTGTTCCCTCGTTAGTACAGAAAACTGAACGAAACAGTACGGAGTTGTTGAGACGTTCGGGTTACGTAATGTTGACGAGAATTCTGCCTGATTTTTTGCACAAGTGATAATTTTTTTTGATACATTATAAACGAATCTTCTGAAATTTTAAGTAAAGTATCATGCTAATGAATAGGGTCTAGGACGCATTTCTTTTTTTTTTCAAATGAATAATTCCTCCAATTTAAAAACAAAATACTCATTTATTTGGCCTTTGAAAAATTTGGGTTCACAGAAATCAAAACCAATACATTTCGTAAATAAACTATGTTCTCTGGATTGGACTTACAGACTTGTATCAGATTTACATGTAGGATGATTCCCCTGTTAAATAATAGTCTGGTCAAATAATAAAAAATAAATCACTTGAATTGAAATCATACAAATATAACTAACACATGCCGGCAACCTTGAATTTCATTAGAGGACACTTTTTACATGACAATTCTAATCTCAAACTTATATAATAGACATTACACTTCAATCGACTCTCACAAAATTTGGACTAGTCAGTTTTTGGTATTCCGTCGGTGTAGACGCTCTCATTTTGTGTCGGAAATCACTTTTCAATCTTACATATACGTGTGAAAATGTTGAGAATAATATTGTTCTGTATTCTCATCATCGGAAGTGTTCTGGGCTTAGATGAAAGATCAGCCAAAGAGCTACGTTGTCCTAAAACACCTCCGACAACATTCAAAAATTTTGATCTCGATTGGGTATGTAAAGTTCATTGTCTTAATCGGCTGCTCAACACTTGGTCGTCCTAGGGCATGATCGAGGATGCAGTGCAGTGAAGTCGCATAGCGCAACTTTTTTTTTTAACCAACTTAACAGAATTAATTATTACTCGTATAATCTACATACATACAGGGTGGAGCAAAAGCAACCGTAAATTAGAGATAAATTATTTAATGTTTTGAGTTTCTAAATTTCGAAAAGGCAATTTTGTTTAGAAAGTGATTATACACATTTTAATGTATCGTTTTTGTGTGTACGTTGCGCGGTGCGCACGCGCCAACACAACATCGACAAAACTGGAGTTTTTTATAACATGTGGGACGAATTTTTTGATGACATAATTTGTGCAATGCATCCATTTGCAAAAAATATCGAAGAATTAGAAAAGAATTGATATTTTTAAGAAAAAAAATCAAAAAACCTCTTAAAAAAATGAGATATTTTGAAGAAAAATAAATAAATTTTAGTCATTAGGCATGACCTTTCGCGATGCAGCCCATGTGATGAGATCCCGGCACAGACACAAGTTGTACGGAGGTAGACCATACCAGTCCAGTGCCAAGGTCACACACCGTGAGTAAAATTGTGAATAAAACTGACTCAAGTAGTTGACGACCCCGCGCGCGTGGTGAGCGACGAGTCCACTTTCCACTAATAGTCTGGTCAATTAAAAAATAAAACACTTGAATACAAATTATACAAATATGACTAACACAGACACACTTGAGTTTCATTTCCATTAGAGGACAATTTTTACATGACAATTTTAATCTCAAACTTATATAATAAACACGACTTCAAACATTTTTGCCGTTCATTAGATTAACCCATCCATTGCTATTCCATTCATATGTTAATATCCCTGAATGACACAAATATACCTGTATCAGGCAACCACCTGGTCTGTTTGGCCAGGTTTTGGTTGTGTTTAACCCTAGTCAACTCATATTTCGGTACTGGAACATACAAATGATGAAAATCATTCGATTTAAGTTTTGTGATAAGTACTTCACTTTTTTACGCCAAAATATTTTTTTATTCTGCACTTTTTATCGTTTTTTTCACCTCCTTAATTTATGATTAGATTAATTGTTTGGAATTCATGGGAATTACACCGAACCTAAAACAATTGTATTCAAGAAAAAAAGTAGAGAATCCTGACGTAAAATGAATTAATATAGACGAGATTTTAATTAATTTCGTCGTGTGATTTGTGAGGTCATGGTATACATTGTAACGTGATAATAATTAAATTCGACGTGCCCATATAAAATCACAACTATTATTACCCTTGTGATATTTTGATATAATCGTTGAACACTCACGCGCGGACTTTTGTTGTATCTTTTCAGGCTGAAAACGTTGGAACCTGGTACTTCACTCATGGAAATAGATTAGGATTTTACCGAATTGCCTCTGATGTTTCAGAAATACCGATTTCTGAGATGAAGGAAGATTATCTTTACTATCACAGTTGTTTGACAGTCATATGGAAGAAAGGAAAACACCCAATCGTCCATGGATTTCATGGGAAAAAAAGTCAAATCACGCTAGACGTAGTGAATGATGATGGGGACGTCAGATACACTATGTCTAATCACAGTAAATTTACACTTAAGTTTTGAATATTTGATTCCTAATTCTAGACTTGGGTCAATTACTTTAAAAATGTAATTACAAATTACAAATTACACCTTTTACAAATACATGGAGAAATTTCCAAAGTAATTAACTACAATTACAATTACGTGGACAAAAATGGAATGGTAATTAATTTCAATTACGTAATTGTAATTGAAAATGCAATTACAATTACAAATTACAATTCAAATTACTTTCTCGGATTGATGATTTTATGTATGCTAACGTCATAGTTACATCTTTGTATTTGATGGTCAAAATTTTAAGTAATTGTAAGAGTAATTGAGAATAATATAAATTCAGTTACAAATTACAATTACAATTACACACAATTTCTGAAGTATTTAATTACAATTACAAATTACGGCTGGGATTCTGAAAGTAATTAATTACAATTACAATTACGTAATTGTAATTGTATTTTGTAATTGAAATTACAATTAATGTAATTGACTCAAGTCTGTCTAATTCTAGTAATTGTTTTTGACATTAATATTTTCAACATTTTTTTATTTTACTACCGGACTTTGAATCTCTTTCTATTTTTGTAGAGAAAAGTGGAGTTACTGGAGATTCCATTCTAACATTGACGGACAACAAGACCTTTCAATTCTATTACGACTGTTATGATGATGGAGAAGCTAGTTGGATGGTCATGTCAACTGTGAAGGATTTGGACAAGAAGACTGAGAAAATTATTCATGATCATGCAAGGTCTCTTGGATTCAATGACAAATATTTCACTGAAATGGAGTATGAGACATGCAAAAATAAGAAATCTGGTGATAAGAAATCAGAACTCTGAAGTCAAAATGGACCATGAAAACAATCATTCAATTTAAACAAGAAAAATCAGATTAAATAATTAAAATAAATTTAAACAAACATGTCTTTCAAATTGGACAGAATGTAATCACTATAATTGCCAAAAATTACATAAATCAGAAATGTACGTTATACAATAATTGCAATTAAAATTTTGGCACTTATTATACGACCGGACCTTTTAATTGTTTGGATTGAATTGGATTTATATTTATTTAAGTCATCAATTCCATGGCTCACACAACACAATATCAGGATATCGCATTGATTCATCAGTGAGTGTCATCAATAACTTGCTAACCTTCTCCAATATATTCCTTAGCTGCCTCCAAGTCATGATTATTTGCTAGAATTTAAAAAAAAACTTAAAAAACGACTAATTAAAAATAGTAAATTCGACGACGTACTTCTAATCCAATAACGGATAACCGAGCTATCTAAAATACGAGCAGCCCTGATTAAATTCTGTACTATTTATTGTTAGGAAATGGAGTTCGCACTACATTCCAAGAAATCTTGTATTGTATTATGGCCAGAATAAATTCCAAAAGACCGACATAGACAAAGCGCATGTGTGTCGCCAATTAATTTATTTCATATCATAGACAAATCATCATTGCGATTCTTATAATATAGACAGCAAAATCTATCTGATCGGTATTCCTTGGTGTCGGCCTCAGCGGAAATAGCTTTGAAATATTTTTCAAGCTGCACAGGACATATCAGGAACGATGTAAGTATTAGAATGTCCACGACATCGGACATGAAAAATGACAGGGATCAAAATTCCGGTTATCAGTGAGGAGAATCGCAGAACTGACCAAAATGGCACTGGTGATCCAGTTTGGCCTGAACTCCAAACAAACATAAGATTCTAATTAATTCTAAATCCTATTTTTCAGCATAAATCAGTTTGAACTTACAAAATTCTTCGGTAAAACACCAAGGAGTATTTTTTTGAAGAAGATCTGTATAAAACCTCACGATTAGTGGTTGAATTCCAAATATCGGTGGTGTCACCAGAATGAAGGTCTGGAAAAGTGGTCACAACCAGTGAGATGGTGAAGAATTGACTCGAATCAATCGTTTTTATACCATTTTGCTCTGTAACGGACGACATGTGAACCCCGTAGTTCACTGGAAAATAGTATTCAGTTGTCGATGGAAAATAACATCGTGGAATTGTTTTTGTTTTCTCATTCCGAAAATGTAAACATATTTCAACAAGTTCCATCGATTGAACAAAATTATTGACCAGGAAGTATCCTTTTATGTTTTAATATCTTATTGGAAAACAATTGGCTTCCTATATTTTTGGAATGAGATAGAACTGTTTTTGTAAATTTTTTTCCGGTTGCCCCGTCAATTAAATTGTTTTGAGTAATTTTTAGAAGTCAGAGCTTGCCAAATTTGAGGTCGTCACCTCATACATTAAGATTTTATTGCATAAATCGGTGATAACTGGAAACAGTACATTCATTAATTAACATGAAGTTTCATGAGCTAGAAATCATTCGAGCATTCTTCGTTCATGAATGGGTTGGCGTTCCACTTAGCCTGTAGAAGTATCCACAGATGAATAGATGTAATTCTTCTGTAATTCAAATACACTTAGGCAAGATAGCCCGTTCCTTAATTTACCTTAAGGAAGTATAGACCCTACCTATAGCCTGTTGGAAGCATGAACATTGCAATGGATTGATTAACCAAAACAAACACTGGTTCAATCAAGACGTAGACAATAATGTAGTGCAAGATTTTTCGTATTTGGCTGCCTTGAAACCAGTTTTCACAAATAAACACCAGAATATCACTGAAGTATTTAAAGTTTAAGAGATTTTTACGAACACTGAATTTCTGGTTAACTATACCCAAACTTGTTTTATAAAATTTGAGCTAATTTGTAGTTCAGAGAATTGATTGATGAGATCATAATCAAGACAAAGGCAAAATACATTTTTAATGTATATTCTCAAATACTCAAGGGAAATTATAATCTTGACCAAAGAAATGATTTTGTATTTTCTTTGAGAAATTCCTAAGCAAATTTTGACGGAGGATAACTCCAGAGATGCCAATGCATAAAACAAATTGGGTATTAAGCAAAAGTGATGCGTCACCCTGTATTATATGCCGTATAATTTCTTCAATAATTAATTACTGATAATACTATTAATTAATTACTAATAATAACAAGACAGTGTTTGATTTGAATGATTTAATGACAATCATTCTGAGTTGGTTTTTGGGCTTGACCCACATGACAGAGACAAGTGGTCATATCACAGAAAGAAAGTGGAAATCCGTTGCCCGTACAAGTAATGGTGCAACCGTCCTTGGCATAACCTCCACAGTGTGACTCTGAAATGGAGTATCGTTTGCAATGAACTTCTTGTGGAGCCTTGATAGCATAGCCACTACTACTCCCTTGAGGACCAGCATCAGCAGTCTGTAATTAATTAGAAATGTTAATTACCTCATATCGATTTCTCACAATTCTGTTTCTAAATATTTTTACCTGTATGCTAAGAATTCCGATGGTCCCGACCACCGCCGTAAGAAAAATTAAAACTCTGCCTTCCATTTTTGCCAAGGAGTTTGTTTATTTGATTCTAAAATTTGATGGACTTCTTTCCTGGTCTGAAAG
Organism: Protaphorura quadriocellata; assembly: GCA_034698945.1. Taxonomy (NCBI): domain Eukaryota; kingdom Metazoa; phylum Arthropoda; class Collembola; order Poduromorpha; family Onychiuridae; genus Protaphorura; species Protaphorura quadriocellata. Next base: position 6,087 of record JAQGCA010003820.1, read on the forward strand.
TCACTTTGCTATGAAACTTTTAATTGAATTCTCTCTGCATTTATACATAATCTTCATGTTGACGTACACATTTTAGCACATGTTCTGAAACATGCGGACGCAGGTTCAGGAGAAGGAATAACAAGAATTCAAGTAACTGATACTGAGAATCACAAAAAAACAGGTAATTTTACTCATGCAATAAATTTCAGTCTGATTGATACGAATGAAAAAATCACAAGTATGAATGGAACTCATTCATGGGAACAGGTTTACAGTGTTCGGCATAAATAATAATTTTTAATTTTTTTTCAAACTTTTCTGTGATGCATCTAACGTGTACTTCTCAACATTGACTTGAAACGGAAAAATTGAAAAGTTAGCATGGGATTTAACCCATAATAGTTTAACTTTCAAAGGGGCCTAACGTAATGGGCCAAAAAAAAAATACCACATTTCTGCACGAAAATATTAAAATATTTTAGGACACCACTCAGGGATTAAAGTGCATCAAGAAAGTTGGGTGTCGGGTCAAGTGTGTATTTCTTACATACACTTTATTTTATCATTTCGCATGTTAGTTATATGTTTTTCATCGTCTCTTCTATGAACACTAATCATGTAAAAATAGTTTTGGACTGAGTGGTTTCCAATTTACATACATATCTTTAATTAGCACTTCCACTCAAATAATTAAAAGACAACCACACCGCGCACCACACCCGTTTGCCAAAAAAAACATCATTCTAAGAAAATAACATTATAAAACCTGTTTCCACACGGCACTCGATTCTTACGAGAAAATCAACTTCGCATCTTCAATTCTCGGTAATTGTGTACCTCGTTACGGGTGCGGATGTTAAAGACTTGACACCCAACTTTGACGTCAACAATACTAAAAATCCATGTTGTCCGGTAAAGAAGAGTATAAATACGAACTGAGTTTGACAAATTAATTCATAACAAAACCAACCACAAAGTCAGACTCTTGTCTAACAAACCAAACAATTTACCTCTTAAACATGGTAGCCAAAGCCTTAATATTTCTCGCCGTGATCTGCGCTGTCCTGATCGTCACTACACAGGTAAGATTTTTTGAAATTATGAGGATGAAATATCAAAATAAAAAAGAAAAATATTGAACTTTGTGTATTTAATTACATTACAGGGTGCTCCTGCAGAGGATGGGTCTGGTTATGCTTTGAAGGCACCACAAGAAGTGACATGCAGACGTTACACCATCGCACAGTCTAATTGCGGGGGTTACACGACCAATGGCTGTGACACAAGCTGTACCGGAAACGGATTTCCATATTCATTCTGTGATAGAAAGTCTTGTCTCTGTCATCATGGAAGTCAGAAGGACTGCTCGTAGTAAATCTGTCATCATATCAAATTATTCTACTGTTTTAAATACTTCAAATCAAATATTTTTTTCGATCTCGTCAATTTAATGTTCAGTAAATTAATGAAATTACAAATGTAACTCATGATAGATTTCCAGTGCGCAGCCTATGGTTCATTTCATTTCTACAATAAGTGTCTGTGAAGAAAGTGTGAAAGAAATTTTTATTATCTGTACAGGGTGGGTCACAAATATCTTTTCAATTCTAAGAGAACAGACCTCAAAATTGAACATTATGAACTGAAACTTTAAAAAAAAATAACAATCGGTACAGTGATCGTTCAAAGTATACAGAATCCCAAAATTATATAAAAATTACCATTTCAGACGTTTATTTCATCTACGGGAAAATGAACACAATTTTTTGTAACAAGGCCAAGGTTAAAAATCTATGCGTCATTCCGAAACACCCCGTACAGTAAAAGTGCAAACTGCAAGCGAGTTTTTTTTATGGTGTACGGTCTTATTTTTGTACATTTTCTGACTCTGATTACTTTTTTTTTTAAATTTAAACATGGTACTTATCGAATTCCTGTGCCTTAATAAAGTATTTGTTTTCAAGAAAAATTAATGGATTGTTTATATTTTTAGACCGATTCGTTCTTTTTAAACGTTGAACGCTAATTAAAAGTTTACGCTGACTGACAAATAAACCCAACGACATCACAAATAATTCTAGATTCGTTTGGCCTTTTGGCATATACAGTTTTATGCCAAAGAATTTTTGAGAGTTATGATATTCGACTCCAGTGTGAATGTCACAGCAATAAACAATTGAAATGGATGATCACATATCTTAGCGTGAGGCGTGCACATAGTTCACATGCACATGGCCCCCAGAACATCAAGGCGCAAGAATTAGCAATGCGAAATCATTTCCCCCACTTATTTACATTTTCCCCATTTAAGGCACCGAATTTTAGTGATTTTTACCACTTATTTTTCCAATTTCGGGCAAACGATATTTACTACTTTCGGAACTCTGCACGTATGTATAGTTTCCATGCGATCATATCATATATGATCATATGCATAGTATATAATATACTATATAATATTGATTGATTGATTGATTGAGAGTTTATTCAACTGACAAAGATACACAACATGACAAACACGTTATTCCCAGCATCTGGTCAGACTATACTATATAAGGGAAAAATAAATACTAATACTTCTCCGACATTCTGATAGACCTATCAGAATGTCGGAAAAGTATGTCTGAAACGTCAATAAAGGACATCGCGGCGGATGCACCGATGCACGGGAAAACCCCTTCGGTCCGATTTGCTTCAAATTTGGCACAATGAAATACTTCGCCTTTTTACACGGAATGGTTGAAGACGATTAGCCTTATAAAACTCAGGGTCACCCCCAGGGGCTCAATGTGGTCGTTCCCTCCAAAAAAATGAATCCTAGAGAAGGTGTTCCACTTTTTGAGACGAACTTTTCCCTCTACTACGTTTCTCTGCGGTCAAAGGTTGAGGTTACAGGACAGGGTACCACCGCAGATCAGGTCACACTATGGTTTCCTTGAAATGTGACCTCAACTTTTGACCACAGAGAAAAGTGCTAAAGGCAAAAGTTGTTTGTCTCAACAAGCCGAACGACTTTTGTATGGCTTATTTTTCCGGTAAAGAGGGAACGACACCAAAATTTGGCGCACCCTGGGGGTGACTGAGTTTTTTTAAAGCTAATCGTCTTCGGCCATTTTGTTCAAAAGGTCGAACTGTATCACTGTGACAAATTTGAAGCAAATTGCACCAAATAGAATTATCCCATTCACCCGCCGCGATGTCCTTTTGGATTCTCGTGTCAGTAAATCTGGAGAGAATTGAGGGTCATTCCACGTCAGTCAGAAATTGATATTTCGAAAGAACCGTCGTGACTTTAGAGCATCGATCGAGCCCGAAACGCTTCCATGAACCATGACTGCAAATGCCTGATTTGCCACAGTGTGTATACAACCCAGATTATTTCTTCCAAATTGAAATACATCGGACACCGTCATTTATGAGTGGTTTATAAGACCGCCATTCCTTCCTCAACACTGATTTGGATGAGAATTTAGATCCATAACAAACAAATCCATTTGAGTAAATACTAAAGTTTGTCATTGAGTTGAGGAGAAGAATCTGGAGAACTTGAACCAGGATGAAATTAAGAGCTATCGTTCCACGGAAGACTACTTCCACTACTTTGAACAGTGTCGAACCCCAGGTGATTAAAATTGATGACGCCTGCAGTGTGAACGCGAATGTAATGTAAGTCGCACTATTGTAGAGCCGCTTATACGATGTATTTATTATCATGACTTCTTTGTAGTTACGAATTTGTCGACAGACGGCTGGACTCACTCTAGTTCTTGACTGTAGTTGTTCTTCTGGTAGTGACTCGATCTCTTTTCTGAAAATTAAAATGTAGATAAGTAGTATTTATTACCTAATGTAGTTCATTTTTTAATCCTTTGAAGGCTTTTAAAAATTTAGACAATATTCTTCAAATTTGTGAAAAATTAAAAGGCGTGGGGCGTTGGGTGTTTTTCGCGAATGTTTTGAGTGTATTTGAAACATTTGTTTGTTTTCATTTGTTATCATTTTACCCCGGGCCCTAAAGTCTAAGTTAGAGCCAGCAGAGCTAATCAGCGGCATTCAGGAGGATTAGACTGTGAATACAGAAGCAGTCCCAAAGGGGACCCACACATTGCAGTCTTTTCCTCTCCACGCGGCACAAGCACAGCATGGCGCATTCCATGGGAGAAACCATGACGGCCATATCTCATCTCAACTGTCTACAGCATGGCGCATTCCGTGGGAGAAACCATGACGGCCATATCTCATCTCAACTGTCTACAGCATGGCGCATTCCCTGGGAGAAACCATGACGGCCATATCTCATCTCAACTGTCTACAGCATGATTCAAAAGTCTTAGACGCAATTGAAAGTTCGGGGAGCAACGTGAACTGCCGTCTATGTCACTGTGTGCGAGGGGAAATAGTATAATCCTGTAGTGAGTTTCGGAATAACGACTTTTCTGAAACTTCTGACTTCCAAATCAACCGACAAAGTCATTTTATTCATTACGTCTGTTCATCGAATTATTGTAGCCTTTATTTCACGCTCAATAATACGCTCAGAATTTATCTAGCGACATAAGCTCTCCGTTTTAGTCACACTCCCTGTAACATATACCCTTAAAATTCCAGGGGCGCAAACTTTCAATTGCGTCTAAGACTTTTGAATCATGCTGCAAGCTGTACTTGCATTTGGACTTCGGGATTAGCACGACGTGTAGTTGCTAGATCCATATGTAGAGTCAATCGGTAACCTGAGTTAATACCCTTTAATATCATTTGTAGATTGTGTTGCCTCTTTATTGATTAGCCTAGGGAATTGTCCCGATGGACAATTCATCAGTCGCCATCGTTGACCGGCTGTTAGAGCGGTCACGGTTTCACAGAGTCAGGGACCAGCGACAATTGTCGTTGAGTCCACACAACATGGTTTAAATTCCAACAGGTGTCACGGTTTATCATACATTTATTTCCAAGAATACTCACTATTCGAAACTATGGTTTAAAGTTAGAACCGGACGGCCAAATCAAACTGGAGAATTTTGAGAATTGAAACTGGAGAGGGATGTCAAAACATCTAACTAATGAGCGCACTTCGCATTTAGTAAATTGGTGTGATTTCATTTGTTTTGTTTCATCATTAAATGTTACAA
>JAQGCA010003821.1:0-11197 GCA_034698945.1 Protaphorura quadriocellata
GGTCCCTTATAGCTTTTCTAACAAACACGGCTCTTGTCACCACCCTATTAGAAGGTGTGTTTACGTGCCCTGGTGAAAATGATCACCTTGCAAGTACCGAACACAAATAATCTCTGAAGAGATTGAGTTGGTCCCGAATCAAAATTTGTGAATTGAAGTTTCAGTGCACATTTGTTCCAAGCGAAACGGTCACCTTCAATATTTAACCCGTTTTTTGCAAGTTTGCTTCTAAATTTTGCAGCTTGTACGTCTCTCAAGCGTGCCTATCTGTAGCAGTATGCGAATATAATATTCTTTGCAAAAACGAGTTGGCGATGCCGATGCAGTGCGGTGGTGTCCATTACTGTGTAATTTGCATGCACAAAACACACCCAAAAAGAAGTTCTAATGTTTTTTTCAACCTACACGACATGCCCATCCTTGGGAGACGCAGGGGGCTTCCGGCCAAAAACTAAATAAGTTTCGACCAAAAATACAGTATACAATATCCATGGGATGACCAATAGCAATAGCCAGTCATAGCCTTAAGCTTCACACCATTTCAGGGGAGTTAAGTAGAAAACTTGCATTACAAAGGATTCGGATTTGTAACACGCTTGCAAGGAACATTATTCGGGTGTTAAAGTTTTGAGTAATTTAAAATTTTGATTCATCAGCAGAAATTTTAAGAAATTCTCAGCATGCTCTTCCGCACTAATAATGGGAACCTAATCATTAGGCTACGTCAATTTTAGCCAAATATCGTCATTAAATTCATAAAGTGATGACAATTTCTCTTGTGTATTTTCCTTCCAAAAATTCTCAAAAGTTTCCAGAATATTTTTGCGCTAAGTTTGAATGCCGGGAAATGATTAATTTCTAAGCTCTAGCATATGAATTTATTAACAAGCTTTGGTGTGGTGTTATTATAAATAATTAAAAAAATTGGGATAAATTAAAATACATTCACATTCATACAAAGACATTCAATGATACAACTTAACCATTTTCTCTTTCTTAAATCTTAAACTACTGAAATTCGACTACTTCCTTTCAATGTCAGGACACCAGAATTATTTAATTCCAATTTTCCGTAGATTCTTGACTATACCCGACATTTGATTACTGTCCCTTGTGAGTCAAACCCAATAAGAAAGACTTTACACAAGATCAGGATTTTGCATTTTTGGTGCATTTTTGTGTAGGTAGCCAGGTTCTGAAGGAATGACGTCGTTACAGTCAATTCCTACGAATAAAGTTGACATGTATCCGATTCATCCAAACAACATAATATTGTCTACACCTATTTTGGATCGATTCTCCTAAAATGTCTCTGTTGCAGTTTTTTCGAATTCAATAATGCACTTTACAATTTGCATTCTGCGATGCGATGTGGAGCGATGAGATCATCATCGCTCGGCTAACGTCTGTTACGTTCCGACCAGTTAACCCAGACTTGACTACTAAATCTTCCATACTGGGCTGGTTCAAAAAATGTAATTGACACAAATGTTGACAACAGTTAATTCAGAAATTCTTGACCGTAATAAATGTGTGGGGGTAACGTTCTTGGTCGGCTTCACTTAAACGTTTCAAGAAGTATGTAAACAACAAACGCAACAGGGAAGACGTTTTTACTTTTGAACTACTGCTGATTGTTACTCTTATGGCGAATGAGATTACATGCGGCCTGTCGCTAACCACTTTGCTTACTAACTTAGTAACAAAACTACAGACTTTTAAATTGTAACAACTTCCGTTTTAGAGTTTATATTATCAATTTTGACCCGAATTACTCGTATATTTTGCCACGTTTGTGGTCAATCCCACCACGATCGACTCACAAACTATCGTCTGTCGTCTATTGACACTGACCGTCCAACTTTATCCGAATTACACCAAGTAACATAGTGTGATTGGATGACCCAATAAGACGAACTTGTTCGTAATATGGAGTGTTAAATTCCTTCAGATTTCCCGCTAGCGATCCGTTCTAATTTATTTTTGTGTTAAAGAAGGCTACGACTTTTTGTTGAAGGCACCGGTACGGTGGTGGGATTCCCATAACCACGGTGCTAATTCCAATTCTGTCCTTATATTTATATTTCCGATGGTTTGCTAGATATACAGGAATCATTGTATTTTCAACACTGATACCGTCTCAATGAAAACACAAAGTTCTTATCATGACAGACGGTAAATTTTTAAATAAAGCCAGCCAATCATTCGAAATATAATACGAGAATTGTAATTTTTACAACGCAACTTAGCTTTAAAGAAATAGAAACCAAATTTTGTGGAGAATTCGAGAAGGTACAGGTATCCGAATATTCCGAAACAAAATTGAAATGCACGTTCGAAATTTGGTACAACAATAACTTTGCGCAAAGTAGACATTCGGAATGATCGTTTCAAGGTTACGTAACAAATGAACACAATTTAGTCCACTTCATTCAATTCATTATTGTTTTTAAATGTTTAAAAAATACTTTCACATCATACAGGAATAAGTCCTCCTCATCCTCCGGCAGTTCTCAAATGATTAATCTTTAAATTAGCATTTTGAAGGAATTCAAACAAATGACGACAAATGTAATATATGGCAATGTGAAATATAGATAGATTTGAAATAGTATTGTGTTCAAAAAAGAATCAATCAATCAATGTTGGTTGATGAGTGAGTTTAGAAAAAAATGAGTATACCACTTACACTCATCATTTCTAAAGTCAACTTTTTATGTTTAAATTCAATGAACATGTAATCTGATAAAATCAATCATCACTTCTCAAATCATTAATTCTCCATTTTTCCTGACATCCCATTTCATTAAAGAATTTAAAATTTAAAATTAGTCATTCTATTTCTAGTTCTTCCTGCGGCTACAATCGGGAAATTCCACGTAAAACTAATTTTAAATTGAATCCTTTCCATTGCATTGTTGATAAAAAGAATGGGTAGTCGCCTATAGAGTGTAAATTAATCCTAGCCGCACCTTCCTGAATATTAATGAAAGTGTTAATTTGTTACATGCTTACTTATTATTGTTAGTACGAGACGAGTAATTGAATTCGAAGGTCATCAAATCTCCAAAGTGCAAATAGGCAACTGACGTAGCCAGTTGAGGAGAATTCTTTTAATTTGTTTAATTCTAATTCATGCCGCCAAGTTGCGAATTGTAATTCCCAAATCGTCTCGCAAATCCGATAAAAATAACAACTCGTGGCGGATTTGTTAAGCTATAAAAGTTGTCAGTAAAGATTCCAAGAAACCCGAGAATGATAGAAACGAATTTAAATTCACAGGTGAAATAAAAATGACAATTATAGTCAAATATTGTAATGTACAGGTGAAAACATGTGAATCGATTAGAATCAAAATGACTGATTTAAGATGTCTTGTCAGGTTATAAATTTCGCTCGTTAATAAAATAGAAATATTTAATGCTACGAATCCCGCGGTGACAATTGTAATAATTATTATCGATATGGATACATATATTTACATTGATTGTTCTCATGAATAAAATGAAACTTAAAAATAGGTTTGATCTGTCCTTCACAAGCCATGCCCATGGGTTCAAGACCAATCCCTGTAGATAATTTCAGTCAAATCCCACCCGGACAGAGAAACCCATTAGTGTAATATCTCTTGCTACCTAAAAAATTCAATCGAGAATTTTGTTTTTTGTGTCATAAAATATTATGCGTGTACAATTTTTGAAACTTAATGACTTCGTAAGCTCCTGAATGAAGAAAAAACAGAGTCCAGATGGTTTCTTGGATACAATTTCTAAAATTCCATTGATAAACCACAACGATGATACATAGGATGGCATGGGAGAGTAATTATTATTTGCGTAGTGGTAGGTGTGACAGCAATTACTTTTTTAGGGTTTTCGCAAGGTCAACTCTTATCTTGGATCAAGTGCGACCTCGGCATCCGTCGTTCGTGGGAGTATGAGAGTACACTAAGGACTCTTTCTAAGTAAATGTTGACATGCACATTCCCGACGTGTACATACTATTTTTTATCGTCTAAACCCTTCCTAATGAGTAATGACAACCACATGGGGATGATCCCACCATGGCGATGGCTTCACAATTATTCAAGGTGGTTCAGAAATATTTCAGGCGCTTCAAGTTTGATATTTTCCAGAGAGTTTGATAAAAAAGATTTTGGAGAGAATTTAATTTCGAGTCCATTGATCACGGAAATCACGGTGCAGGATTTTGGAATATAAAGTTAACCTAAAAAAGTAGAATAATTTTCTAAACAATGAGTAGTCTACGAAAGGTACCCTTAGTAGTATGAAACGATTGGTCTGTAGAGATCCTCTTTATAGCACCCACCGTAGATTATTTGCCCTACACGTTAAAACCTAACTATAAACAAGTAGCAACTGATTCTTGTTTCATTATGTGGGAACGGACTCTAAGTAAAACGTTATGAACCACCCTGTACTTCATATCTAACGATTTAGAATTACTTTTATTTATGATATTTACTTTCCTTTCTGATAAGTAACCTTTATGGAGGGAATAACGATGACGATAAGTACGTTTGTAGTGTCGTTGAGATTTAAAATTACTTTTGTACACACTAATACTACTTTCATTTCTGATTCTAGTGATTGTGAGTGCGATATAGCACCTTTATGTAATTTGAGTTTAAACTAAACAAAGGAAGACAAATATTAACCATTATGTGTTGCTGTGAAGTAAACTTTCCTTCAGAATGCAAGGGAAAACTTGCAATTATTAACATGCTAAGCTCCGCTCAGGGAAAACGGAAGTCAAGTGGATTTTGTACTCTTCCAAGCACGAATGCACCGTGGGAATTTGGAACTCCCGTTGAATTGTATTTGAACTTTGAATGAGAGAAAACCAGGAAAGACATCATTAACCCACTTCCCTACTGTTGAAATCTAACAATATGCGACTTACAGCGAAATTTTTTCAAGGGGAAAATTTATGTTCCTTGGAATTGATTTGAATGTGGAAATTTATGACAATTTCGTGCCAAATGGTATTACAAAGGTGTTTCAGATCATCTTGGATGCTGCGATTCAATTTCCAGATGAAAGTGAGATATACAATTTGTAACGGATTTTATTTTTCCGATTGTCAAATGTATTCATTGATATCTTCTGAAAGCCAATTTCGACTTAAACCACAGGATTTTGGCAGTTTATTTTGAGCTTAAGACTAAATGAAAGGATCCTCAAGCCACAGACAAGTCAGGCTTAAAATTATAATTGTAAGTTTAATATACTTGAACAAAATCATGATTTATTCTTATCTTTAATCCTTCGTTGTAAGTTGTAAGAGTCTGATCAAGTGAAACCCTCACCATGTGCATGCTGTGCAGATTTATAATCATTACAACGATTACATGTACACATAAACCTCTGAAAGGTATTTAAAAATGAACGAGAGCCTTTCACTTACGATTTCTCAATGAAAATATTGTTTGTATTGTTTGAATAAAGAAAAGTGTGTACATTTCAAACCTTGTCAATTAAAAATGTTCTCGTGAGACTTTATTTGCTTTTGGAGACTGACAATAATATTGTGCAGAGTCATCACGTCGTACTTGTACTTATACTCCAAAATGATCATAATGATACACTCACCATGTAACACTATTTGGTCATAAACTGTCCATATATTTAGTTTGTACACACAATGTGTATTATGGCTCGATGATTTAAATGTCCAACAAGTGCGCTAGAATGAAATTAGTCATTGTTTTCTAACATTATGACCGGAAAGAATGACCTGGAGTATTTTTTTAGAAACAAATATTTAGACGGATATAAGAATCCGGCAAGATCATCGCAATGATTTTCAATATCGTCCATTGCAAAATATTCCGAGTCAAATTTAAGGTGGTGATATTGGAAGGACGTCCGGAGTGTCGTAATCAAACAAAAGTGTATTGAAAATGGTCGCAAGTCGAAATTGTTATTTAGTTGGAAACTCTTGGATAAAAATATGGAAATATGAACCTAAACTGGTCCAATATAATAAAGCAAATAAGTTCTTAAAAATTCTCAGACTTCAATTTTGATACACCGTAATGTCGAAAATATCGGCAATGTCTGAAATTGAAATATCCATATAAAAACTCCGAATAATTGATATACAGACTTTTATGGGAACAATTGTATTTTATGAGTACAATAGAATTTATGTAACTCGAGAAGTCAATCCACAGAGAAAAAAATGGCAGACTTCATCATATATCTGTTAGAAATCAGACATCTGTCAATGTCAATCAGATCTGAAGATAAGACCATTGAAGTTTATGATACCCGAGAATTTGAAAGATGAATCGAGATGGACATAAATGAATTGCTTATAGGAGTATTAACTTTTAATGACATGTATGGAAAAATCATTCAATATCTCAGGAGACAACTCGGAATTATTTTCAACCTGCTCTTTAAAGAACGGGTACAGAATAGTTATTCACATTTGTGCGATTCTATTCATAGAAAATCCTTCCAGTGTATATTAGTGTATTAGTATTAGTTGTCCTTGCTTGGTAATGCCTTATCACACATGGTTATTTGTTCACGTCCAATCAAGTGTGTTTAGAATGTAAGACAATCAATGCGTGCACCAATGCGTGAGAATGCATTTCCGAGCACGCACGACATTAAGAAACAAACAAATATGCGGTTTGTCATCTCTTTCGTTCGTACTGGCCTAATTGATTTTGTACTAGTCAACACTTTTAATTATAGAGTTATAGGACTCCATTAAGTTGGATTAACTACAGGTGCTATTAACTAAAGAAGTCCTCCTTGAAGGACGTATCATTTTTGACAAGTGTGTGTAATGTTCCTTATATGGATAACTTTGCAATATTCCTTTTCTCTTTTTTTCCTTCTTAGCCAGACTGTTATTGATGCAATACAAATTCAACCTGTACCTACCAAACTCAACGGAAAAAACGTTGTCGTATTAATTAATCAAATCTTTGGATTTGATTTGCTCTGTAAAAAAAATTAGACTGGAGCATCCTAATAAATATTCATAAATTAATTTTAAAAAACAACTTTATGCACTTTTTTCAGAAAATATCAAGCCAATCTCAAATTCATGATAATCAATGAGCTCGCGTAAAGGAACAAACAAACAACAATTATTTCAAAGCTAAATTTTTCTCCGTAAATGAGGCCAAACCTGAACGTAATGAGACCACCTCTGCTCTGGCCACAATTTTTTTCTCGGTGTGTTTAAGAAATGCTAATTAATATAAAATCTGTACGAATGTTTCATTGCATTGGTAGACCACCTGCATGATGCGTCCAAAATATCACCTCAGGTTGTGAGTCCAAACGCAAGTTTAGCAATTTTACACCACTTTGTTTAATATTCAGAATTTGTTGTTTGCAAAGTCAAAATTCCAATTTTTTGAGGTTTATTTTTCTGTAATATTTTGATAGGTTTTCGTCGTCCTTTTCTCTCAAGATTTAATTTGCACAATATTTCAATAAAGCCTATATGATTTGACTGTATATATTACTTGTAAAATATTTCATTCCTAACAGTGTCGGGCAACGATGAGTAACATTAATTTATCCAGAACGATATTACTACGCTATTAATTTACATCACTGGATTAATAAAATCGGTGAAAATTAAAAAAAAACAAGCTTACCGATTAAGTAAAATCGCTCAGGTCAGTCAAAGTTTTTTTTGTATATTTCGAGTTGGCCGCACGTTTAAAGAATTAACATTTTATGGACACTAAAATGAAACGCACTACACCATCGCAAAGTCGCAGTTTCGCAGTATCTTATTCTGTCTGAATTCTGAATTGAAACTGAAATTAGTTATTTGATGACCGGACGAGAGGAGTTTGAGATGAAGACGAAGGAAGGTGAAAAAATCATATAGCAAATAGCAAGGAAGGGTAAAGTTAAAGTCAACAGGTATTTGGTTGAAAGAAGGGGTTACATGATTTTTTACTTATTTACAGGGTGTTTTATAATAAGTTGACATACGCGATTTCTACATATATTGCACATAATTATTAAATCCTCGCGTATTTAAGATACAATTACTACTCTGTACAGCACCGATTGTGAATAGTGAATATCGAGCAATTGTTAAAATCGTTGGCAGTTTATTGTTAGAAATATGCTACGAATTTATTTATGATAAAATAATATCAAATTGCTATTATTATATTCAAAAAACAGACATTCTCAGAATTGTCGAAAATCATGGGGTATTTCCATTTAATACCACGAGTTGATAATTTAATACCCGTGAGCCATATCGAAATGTTTGATTTAGGTCAAAGATTCCTTTTTCAATTTTTAAAAAGCGTCGGATTTATGTCTCATTACTGTACAAAGTGGATATCATAATTTTCGGAAACACCCTTCGCAAACTTGTATGGAAGACGGTAAATGCTTATGAACCGCTCTGTATCTGGACACTACATACAAACACACCGTGTAACAAAATGATTACACAGCAGAAGCATCCAAAAAGTTACGACTTCAAGTTTCCTTGGAGGACATGGACAAGGCAGATGTTTCATATTGTGTATTTTTATTCTAGTTGACTCTTTGTCCTCAAGGTTAATTACAACGTGTCGGAAAAATTAGTGCCGGGTTAGGATAATAATTAATCCCATGTCCGTAATTGTACGCTGGCATTATTTGTAGCTTCACCTGCCAATTTGGAATGGAATGGGCTGGAACCTCTTCAGACTCACAAATATAGGACTTCAGGGTCTAAACGCATTTAAAAATTCCCAAATAAGGATTACCCTATTTTCGTCCACATTATTCCTTCTTAAAAAGTTGTTAAAAAATTAATCAGGAGATATGCATGCTATGAAATTTTTTTTTCTAATTAAGCAGTGATTTGATTCATTTTTAAAATCAAAAGCTATTAACATCAAAATAAGAAACTGTTCAGGCTTAATGAGCAGGCCTGACGTACAATCTTGCATTCCCTCAATTGTATTACATTCCTGACACATCTTACAAAGCGTATCTTACGTTTAAAAGTACACATGCGTCCAAGAATAATAAAACTAATTGGATTAAGATGAGATTCAATTACCATGTGCGTGATAAGCCCTGGATTTATCGATTTCGTGCCCATAAGGTTGGTACTTGGATTTAAAGATAAGATTCCACATTCCACGCGGACATGAATTGTCATGTCTTACGAAATCAAAGTCAAAGAAAATTAGCATTGGAATATCTCAGGATTATGCTTATACGCACTTGACTGTTTACGTTTAAATTACTTAGCGTAGGTTTTATTGAAGACCCTGGATGTCTATAAATGTGTACGCATCACTATTTACAAATTACAAATTAGTTCAAGTGGGAGTCACAGTCAAGTTCCTTATTGTGTGAACTAGCAAGTAAGCCCGTCCGTCCTACGGACGGGTAGCTGTGCAAAACAGATAAAAGTGTTTATCCGAAAGAAAACAATCAAGGTTTGCTAAGGAATCCAATGTGGCCAATTTTACTACCTTGCCAGTCGATTTCCATTTCCAACGTTTCTTCATAAAATGTATATCGCACTTTCTAGAATAAAAACGTTCCTCAACTTATGGGACACCACGTGACAACCAAACTATGAAGCATCCCGTGGCGGAGTCATTTTTCCTTCCCCGGTCTACCCAGTAGCGAATTTCCTTAGGAAATCAAAAGACTTCTGAGACGCCTTTTTATAACTAATCCACGCGACACCCCGTGTCAGAGTACTAATTTCTTTTCACATACTACCCGATCCCAAGGTAGGAAATATACTGCGGCGGGGTACCAAACCGTATCAACTCAGTCAGAATGACCACTTTCTCCTTTGACCAATACCCAAATTCTATACCGTTGTTTTCAGATTCGAATTTGGGTAAATCCTGTCCAGTCGTTCAATTCAAAAATAGAAAGCCGACGCTCTCTGAAATTAAAAAAATTGAATTACTTTTCGTTCACAAATTGCTGCTGAAAAATGTTCCTGGAGCTGCTCAGACGGATTTATGTAACAGCCATGTCAAAAACATTTGTTCTGCATTACCGGTTTTGACTGGACTGGATCGAGAAAATACAAACAGACAAAGATTTTTTCAACATTATTAAGCACCTGATTGTTGTGGTTGATCCTCACAATTGGATTGGCGCGTGTAAAGTGTCAAGTTCATTTCATTTATGTTAAGTGGCTACTGCGTTGCGTTGCAAAAGAAAGATGTGTCAAGGAAAAGACAACTCATGAAATCCTTTATAATGTCATTGTAATAAGTGACTTCAGCTATGAGATTTAACAAGGCAAAATTATAATGGTTTCGCTTTGGCTTGAACTATCTTCACTTGGCAATCAAAAATATTCAAGAAACTGCATGTGAATACGGTTACTTAACTTGCTGGATTGCGTGCAGACATTTTTACTTGATTATAAGAGGACGACTGGTAGTGGATTACTCAATAATTTAGTCATTGGTATTTAAGTATATTTGCACTTGAAAAATAAATTCCTTCCGGTTTGTCATAACTAGTTTTTAGATGCGGTGCCGGAGAAAAATTCTTCCAATTACACCAAAAGTCCGACGCAATTTGGAAGTGACATTCTTTGTTTTGCATGATAATGTAACATATAAACTACTTTTAATGTAAGAACCAGAAAAACGTGAATAAATCCAACACCAGAATTCCAGCAGGCTGCATAAAATGTCCCCGTTACACAAGTTTGGCAGATTCATTTTTACTAAACTTTTTGGTTCATCAGCCACTAGAATTCTTTGAAGCATATTAAATAAGTTTTAGCCCTGGCGGTTTTGGTTGAGAAAAAATTGTAATTGTTTGAGTCAAAAATATAATGAAACTAGCAAAAAGCCCAGCCAAATGGCTGGGTTAAAAACGAAATGAATAAACTATATTGCGGGGATAGACTCGGCCGGGCTCCGCCCGGCAACTTATTTCAATTAGTTCCACTAAAATAGGGTACAACCCTAACCGTTTTCTCTCTTTTCATGAAAAAATCGGAATAATATCGATAAGCGCTAAAACGAAATAAATTATTACGGGATAGACTCGGCCGGGCTCCGCCCGGCAACTTATTTCAATTAGTTGCACTAAAATAGGGTACAACCCTAACCGTTTTCTCTTTTTTCATGAAAAAATCGGAATAATATCGATAAGCGCTAAAACGAAATAAATTATTACGGGATAGACTCGGCCGGGCT
>JAQGCA010003822.1:0-11195 GCA_034698945.1 Protaphorura quadriocellata
TGCAGTGTCTCGCCGCATCCTATGTTAAAGCTCTCACACTGACACGCTATGCTAACTTCTCATCCTAGAACGCTATGCTCAAATATAATCTAAGCATTATTTTGTATCAACGTTTATTGTTTCCTTTGAGAAACACTTTCACAATTCACATTATAATAAAAATTCAATTTCGAAATGCCCAATCGCTGTACAGCATGTGATTTAACCCATGATTTTTCAACAGGCGGGTCCTGAAGAACTTTTTACAAAATAGCAGGACTGAAAGGTCATGAACTAATATTAAATTATATCTAACACAAAAATAAGACAGTCACGAAATGTAGGTGGGAGTGGGAATCTCACCTACTGTCGGAATATCCCGAATTTTAAAGCCAAGGTTTTCCCAAATTTTAAAAAGGCAAAACCAATATTTGCTATGTTCAACCATATCTGCTCGGGGTACTTCGAGATTTGTAGGATTCGGGTTAGCTGAGGTTAACTTTGGGATTCTCTTGAGTATTTTCTAATCATAAGTTCTCCTTTGTTCCGCCGTCCCAAACTCTCTGACCAATCGCAATCCGCAATCCACAATTTATATTACAGAACTCGAAGTAATAAAATCTGGGTTCTTAGTTTCACATTTGTCTATTATTGTGGTTCAGTGGTACAAAAAATCTCCAAAGGAACGCAGTGACGACAAGTGACTAGGGTAAATAAACATTTATCCGACAAACACTTTTTTCGAAGGACGATAATGTCGTTTTGTAAGAAGTTGACTTATGCCGAAATAATAGGGTTATTTTCAGATAATTATTATCACTTTTATAATAATTATTACCCGAGTGGTTATATTGTGTGAAAATCGTACAATCGGCTCGGAACGATGTCGTCGAGAGATAGGAATACCGTTATAAACGGACTCTTGCCGTCAATTCCTTGTTATCAGGAAGGCTATGCTTGGATGAAAACACGGGTATATGTTCTTATTTTGATACTGATTTAACTGTAGTGTTGAAGCTAGTATTGGAACCGAAGCTTTAATTCACTATTTAGAGGGCTGACGCCATCGGACTGGGACTGGACTGGTGGTTGCTTATTGCTCTTCCCTGCGGAATTATTGTAGTTTTGGGGCTCCGTCAGTAAAAAACGATTGACCAATTATTATTATTTAACATTCCTTTACAGCTAGCTAAGAATTCTGGTGCTAAATGCAATGACCATGTTTCCAATGGAGAAGTTCCATGGGTGTCAACTTGTCACGACTTCCAATGTCGAAAGATGCCTCGTCGTGTACATAAAAAGATCATTGCAGATAAAGAGATCAGTTCAGATGAAGAAATTTATGTAGAGGAAGTGATCAGTGAATATGAAGAGATACGAGTCGGACGATTTTACACCAAGGAAGCATTATTGTCCGATATAATATCACGGTTGTCAATTTCAACACCAAGCAATTTCAACATCCATGAACTTCCACCAGAACGTAAAGAACTATCGCACAAACGCGGTGACCCAGAAAATGTAAAGTTTTGAGGTATCCACTTGTATATCACCAGTGCGACATTCAGCTTTATTTTGTGGGCCGCCGTGCAATATAAACAGGACTGGAATCTTGGATTTTAATTATCATTATCATTTTATAATTATCCTTCTCAATTTTGCAAAAATCACTCAAACATTTTGTCTCCTGAAGAAGAGTACGGTTTGTGCTCGAAAGCTTGAGAATTAAAAACTGTTTTCTGAAATGTCTTCCGACTACTCCATACAAAATCAAAACAATTATCATGAACTTTCTTTCTGTTATTTTAGTGTTGGAAAAAGTATTTGTACGATTGGACGGGTACTCCTTGTACTGTGCGGAGAATGTATGCACCCGATGGTGCGAACTTATTCGAAACTATTTTATCCAGAGCATAGGCAAAGTTTATAAAAAGAAGTTTGAAAGAGCTTTTGATGCACGTTGGCCGCGTCAATATCGTAGAATGTACCCTGTCATGGACTACGAAGTTTTTTCAAGTTTGTGAGTAATCGCACAGAATCTAATCAATTTGTAAATTTACTGACTCGGTTATTTACCAGGCGGCATCAGCTATGTAACGGAAATTAATGATTCTTCCAGGTTGGAGAGTGTGAACTGCAAACACTGTTTTCAACAAGAAAGTGGTCCGTCAATGGAGCGAAGATTGTCAGGAATATCTGGGAGGAGACGTATTAAAGGTACACCAGGACTGGATTATTGGTTTTATGTTCTCCTGTTTATTAACTATTATTTAATGCAGTTCCAAACAGGCATAATACCCATTTTAGTCATACGTATACATATGCCTTTGACTTAATTGCTAATCTCATATTGGTCGATAAACAGATATGCAAGAATTTCCCTGTTATGGATTCGACGCCATTCCAGTCAAGGACAGGTTGAATGAATTGATTGCAAGGATCCATGGACCCGCGGACTCTCCATATGAAAATGGAATTTTCTACTTAAGTGTTAAAACGACGAGCTGGTAATTACTTTTTTTGAGAACCGACGTAACTTAATTTCGTATTAATTTTCAGTCCCCTTTTTTTAAGTGACGAGAAGTACGGGTTTAAACCTCCGGAGATCAGATTCTTGACCAAAATTTTCCATCCAGCCATCTCATGTCATGGCCACATTTCTGTGGATTTCCTTGGACACCAATGGACACCAGCTCTCACATTGTCCAAAGTTCTCTTGTCAATTCAGAGTTTATTGACAGAAACAAAGCTGGAACTGTGTGAACATACTCCGATTGGGAAATTATTCAAAGAGAATAGAGAGGAGTTTGAGAGAATTGCAAGAATTTGGACTCAGAAATATGCAATGCAGCATTTCATTCACCCTATCAATGCAACTTAAATTATTTACATGTCTTATATGTATTGCGCCCTGGGTATCTCAGGAACCACGATAGGTGCAGTCAAGTGGAATACCTCGTTCGAAAGATCAGCTCAAATGGGATCTCAGACACCACATTTCAGCTTCATCTGAAAGCGTGTTCGCACGCAGCGCGCGGCGGAGGATAAAAAAAGTCAGTTATTCAACGTTTTTCAGCTGTTTCTTCATGGTTTTCTGCCTGAAAGCCATCCATGAAAACTTCAAAAATATCGAAAAATGAATTTCACCATCACATTCGGAAGTGTTTTCTGATTATTTCAAGCCATTGGTCGACATTTATTGATCAAGTCGATTTTGCCTCAAAATTTCAATACTCCTGAAAACACGCGAAACCGATATCTTGAAACAAAATCGACTTGGTATCAGAAAATGTCAATCAATATCAATGGCTTAAAATTTTTAGAAACCACTTGAAAATATGGTGGTGGAATTGATTTTTCGAAATTTTGAAGTTTTCATGGCTTTTCAGGCGGAAAACCATGAAGAAACGGCTGAAAAACGTCTGATATCTGATTTTTTTCTATTTTCCGATCCGCGCTGCGCTCGAACGCGCTTTCAGACGGAGCTGAAATACGATGTCTGAGATCCCATTTGAGCTGATCTTTCCAACGAGGTATTCCACTTGATTGTGCCTATTTTGGTTCCCGAGATACCCACATATAAGACTCATCCTGTCAGCTATAATTTGGTCGTGTGACAGAATTTCATGTAAGTTTGAAGAAATACGATAGGTTTGCTGCATTAAAATGTCAAACTCTTTGAAGCCACCTTGCTACGTTGCTGAAGGCTGTTGATTCCACATTTATTTATTTCGGATTGCGTAGTTGATTTTATTTATTTGGATTTTTGATTTAGGACGGAGGTACACAATACTCGGATAATTTCTTATTTATTGTAGGTACCCTTGAACTCTCTTCCGTCTGATTTGTTGGATTGAAAGTTCAAAAATAGTTATATTAAGTGAATCCGCCACTTCGGATTCACTTAATGTGGGAAAATATTCCATTCCTTTATACACATTGCATCTTAATTCTAAATGACACATTATGACGAATAGGAGGTTTTAGAACTTGAAACCACAGGGTTTAATCGGAAAGAGCTTGCATTATTGCATTGTATTGCATGTATAAATGAAATATTAAGCCTTGCCATCCCAAGTAAAGATGTCACCTTCAACAGCAATTCTTAACATATACGGAATATCAAGGGACGCTGGTGTCCGATGAATCCATGGAACAATTTGCAAAGTTCCTTCCGGCAGGTTTCTCTGCCAAGTTGACCTTCGAGTACAATAATTATGAAAAAGGTATTCTTCTGGTAGAACTTTCTGCAAGTAATTCATATCCGGTTTTTCATAACCAGGAGCCTAAATCATAAAAAAATCACAAATAAACATTCTGATCTATAAATTTTACTAATATTCATCGTGTTACCCAGTTGATATAAAATCCGTGAACTGGGATGTTATCATCGTTACCGCATTTAGTGTAATTCAGAAATTCCATTGTTACGACCACTCCACAGCTGTAGTCGTATCCGTTTTTCATTTCCACTGATATTCCAAAGGCATAGAATTGGCATAGATTATAAACATGTGCTATTTTTAAATAGACTTTCTTACCATGCACATTTGGGTCAACCGGCTTCAAATGCACGTAGAAACAACGTTTGCCAAGAAGCGCGGCTAAAAGTAATAATTCAAAGTTTTAACTGTTTGTCACATTACTTACTCGTTTCCATTTTTAATTATCTTGGCCGATATGGAATAAATTTGGTTACGAATTAATTTGCTGGTATAATTTTTTTTTTACCTGCATTGGGAACAGCTCCAGAATTTTCTTTAGTAAAATATCCCTTTGTAGATTGAAATATCCATCCATAATTAGACTCAACTTTGTCAATTTCCCCACGATAAGTCGCACTCCAGCGACAGACGTCCACTTGACCCAGATATGGCTCAAGACATTCCATTGAGATCCAAAATTCACCATCGTCGCGCTTTCTTGAATCAGGGCGACGAAGGTCTTCGGTCACAGTAGCCCACTTATGATTTCTATTCGGAGAGGTATGACTCGTCATTAAATTAAGCTTACAATGGTACCTTGCCAAGTGATCATCGATGTTCGACCTAAAAATTTTCCTGCAAGTTCATTCACTTATGCTAACTCAATGTGTGCGTCCCGTGCTGGATTTACCGCAAAATGCTTCTCGTGACCTCCGGAGGTCACGAGACCTAATTTACAAAGACGGGAAATTTAGAAACCACTTCCGCAAAGGCCTCACTGTTACACACAAATGAGGCCTTTTGCGGAAATGGTTTTCTAAATTGCCCATCTCGGTACATACATTTTGACCTCTGGAGGTCATCCAATACATTCTGCGGCAAAGCCGGCACGAGATATTTCGTACATTGTCCTAGCATAAATGAATGAACTTGCAGAAAAAATTTCAGGTCGAAATTCGTTGGTGACTTGGAAAGGTTCCCTTGTTAGGATCATAGTATTATCATTTCCCTCTCTGCTCACGGATCCGAATCGCTAAAGTCCCCAGTGTACTCCGTTGAATTTCCCCACGGATTCCGAAGTTTGAGAAGTGTGTATTTTTTGGATGGATCCGTTTTATCTTGAACATCCCGGATGTCCAGAAGAGAATACTCATGTCCCAATACCATTCCGTCAATAATCTGGTTTTCCTGGCCGGGATTCTGCAACAGAATACTTAGATTTAAGAATATAAAATATACGTAATCGGAAACCGTCACTCCTAAAATGGCTAACTGGTATTCGATTTTTACAAAGCAAAGTTTTAAAAATATCAAAGCGGAGCTGCAGTCAATCGCCTTGAATCCATGAATTGTGTTAAGTATAACTGTAAATTCACATTACTTTATAATCAAGGGGTTTAAGAAGATTTTGTGGGACTTCACTTCGGTCTTTTGTTCCCATTGAAATGAGCGCATTCTGATAACGAGCTTCTTTTATGATCTGTGCAAAATTTGGATTGTTCGTATAACGATACGGTTGTATGAAACCCCCTGTGAAGTCCATCATTGCATCCACACCAAAACCCGCCGTAATTATTCCTATAACTGCCGTACATTCTTGGAGTAAAAATAAAGAATATGAAATGGCTCAGAAAAATAAAACAGCATAATTAATTATGCTGAAATTGCATGTTTGTTGTATTTACTTGGCATATGCTTTTTCCAACAATGGTGCCCAGAATCCACTAGTTTTCGTCGGCTTGGCTGAAAGGACATCAAGGATTCTTCCATTCCGCATGATACATGGGAGTCGATCATCTATGCTGATATCTACCCATTTTCCTCGACACCAAAATCTGTATAGTACATATAAAACAGAAGTTGTTGAATACCATAAAGCGGCACAAAACTCTGAGTGCCTCTCTTACCGGAAATGAAAAGCACCTGAAGTAAAACCTTTGTTATTGTCAGTTGGAATAATGTTATTTATGCAATCAGGTTTAATGGCAACGTCTGCTAATACAGCAAGAAACCAGCAATCACCTTTATAAAAACATTAAAAATGAACCGGGTCGAATAAAATTAAATGTTTGGTCATGTCTCATGCAGTGAAATTATTAGTAGTCGTACCAACTTGGCCTTGATTAACAGCGAACTCATCGTAAGCCCCGTGAAATTTTGGATAAGGAGCATCCGGGAATAATGCGGCGGCAATTTCCTACAAAATCAAATGAAATAATTATTCACCAGGAATTATTTTTCAATGACGAACTTACGTTTGGTCTGTGCCATTCAATATTTTGGGTGCTAGGGAGGTCAAGTGATACAAAATTGGCTGGGAAATGTGGGTCTTCAAATTTCTTCCCAGTTTTTCGTGCTCGGGCAATTATGGTTGAGTAGAGTTGCTCTTCTTTCCCGGCACCAACGGAAGAATCCGGTTGTCCGTACTGGGAAATTAAACAATTTCATGAATGTTAAACATACTAAATGAATAATCAATAAAAATTTATGTCATTTGTTGAAAATATTACACACAATATAAATCGTGAGTCCATGGTCGTTGTAAGGCATGTTTGAAATTTAACGCGAGTGTTGTTGACTCTTCAATTAACTATGGCACTGCATTGCAGAAAACTTAGTCCGAAAGTAGATTTGTGAATAACATAATATAGTGGTCATTCCATGGAACGAGTAATCAACCGAACATACTTAATTAATGTTGATTGATGGTGTTCCAGAGAAAGCGCAAAATTGTTTGATTATATTTTGGCGTAGTTACAAGATTATATCACAGTCAGGCTGGAATTATTAATAAATTCTAAGAATTTATTTTATCAACGTAATCCATCAAAATGAAAATCAATGGAAAAGTGTGACTCATTAATATCCAGTTTAAGTCCATAAAATTAGTATATTTACGTATACACAAATAATCTGACTGCAAGACAGGTTCTTGCAACAAAGGCCAAAATCTAATAAAAAAATTGTGCGCTTTCTCTGGGACACCCTGTACTTGATTTAATCTGCATGCCAGTTAGGATGATATTAATTAACACCCATCCGCGGCTTCTTTGTTTGTTTAAACTATGTGGTTTTTTAAAACTTTCGATTCGTAATATGCAATTTAGATAAATGGTCCAAATGTAGCGTTTAGCAAATTCATTCCCTAATCCATTGCGGTTAGGGAACGATAAACTCGTTCAGCATAACTTTCCATGCATCCTTTTCAAATCGGGCAGCAGATACTCCAACCTCCGACAGCAATAACTTACCCTTCGGAACCTACATGGACAACATACAGGGTGGCTCGTAACATTCTCCCCCCGCTCTTTCCTTATTTCACAGCCCAATCGTGAGGGGTCAGACAAAACCTGACATATGCATTTTGGACTGGACCTTATGAAGAAACTCTCTCCAAAGCTGACGAATAAAATTTTAAAATTTTGCAAAAATGCTGGGTATCCGGGTTTCCCCAAATAATGTAACATTTGATTTTATTCCCTCGCTCAATAGAAAATCCGATATTGGCAGGACATGGTTTAGAGAGACACTGGCTTAGTTTACATGCCACGAGTAAACCTGGATTTATATCACATATTTTGTATTACGGGGTCGGCTAAGTCGGGGTTCCTCGCGCATGGCAGAAGGTGGTAAGAGTTCACATAGGAGGGCATTGAGCTGAAATGTACGTTTCGCTCCTACCCTACCTCGTGCAAGTGAGCTAACGCAAAAATCTGTGCTTACAGCCCCCTATTTCAAAATCTATGTTTAAAATCCAGGTTTATACTCGTGGCATGTAAACTTAGCCAGTTACCTAGCCGGAGCATGTGATTCTGAAGTATCTGAAGTCTGAAGGCAAGCGAAATCAAAAAATCAAGAAAAGTCAATTTTTAGATAACGATTCAATTTTTCTTTAAAAAAAATGATTAACGCTTGAGAGATGGCAGACTTCAGAACTAACAATATTTCAACGTGGCCATAGAACAAATTTTAACGAAAACGTGAATTGCTTTACCTTCATAAAAAAAATGTGCGCATGAATTAGTAACCGCCTTCACCAAAATTTACTCCACCGTTTTAATTAACGTCAAAATGAATAATTGTATTAACTGGACAACGAATGTCAACAAAGTTTGACAAGGTGTATCAAATATTTGCATGACTAATAAATTTTATACCACAAGAATGAAAGTGCAGAATTGGTTGTTGAAACACCCTTAACTTCAAAACCGCACACAGGACATTCTAATCTTAATCTTGTTTGTCAACCTCCAAAATTGATTAGGCACCGAAGTTCATGTCTTCTTTTACGTTCTGCATTTATAATTATTCTCTGGAGGAAGCTAGTACGGAGTAAATCCAATTACAGTTGAAGTTAAATTACTGTCCAAAATGGGGATATATTTTAATATTATCTTAAGTGTTTCAATCGTTTTGAGTTCCTATTTTGTGTACAATTTTTTCCGTGATGGAGAAGTGCCGATTTTAGAAGAAGAATTCTGGGGACCGGCGTCACAGAAAAGCGCAAAAGAAGACAAATCAATTCGTCCATTTGAAATCAAAGTGGCGGAGAATGTTATAGCAGATTTGAAGTCAAGGTACGAACCAACAATTGATAATGGTATGAATGTTGACAACAGTGCAAACTGAAATTCGTGACCATTTGAAAGAAAACATCTAAAAACAAACCTTGATTTTTTTTCTAATATCCAGATTAAAAGTGGAATTGGCGTCGGACCGTTTCACGGAATCATTGGAAGGGATTGGATTTGAATATGGATTCGGCACGGATTTAATACGGAAAATTTCGACGCATTGGTTGAACAAATATGATTGGCGACAGAGGGAGAAAATATTAAATAAATATCCAAATTTTAAAACGAAGATTTCTGGACTGGACATACATTTCCAACATGTCAAGAAAAGTCAAGACGAAACAAAGGAGAAAAAAATCAGACCACTTTTACTTTTGCATGGATGGCCTGGGTCTTTTGTTGACTTCCAGAAAATTATTCCCTTGCTGATGCAGGGAGAGAAGAACGGATACGAATTTGAGGTAGGTAAATATTTATTTTGTTGTACAAGGTGGTGCATAAAAATTACCACATTTGTTGTATTTTTCAGCTAGTGATTCCATCTCTCGTCGGGTATGGATTCTCGGACAAAGCCGCAAGACCTGGAATGGGAGCAGTTGAAATGGGAACGATTTTCGTGGAACTGATGAAGCGATTGGGTCACTCACAATTTTATGTTCATGGGGAAGATTGGGGTTCGATGATTGGGACAGACATGTCCATTCTGTATCCGAACAAGTAAGTCTTATTTATTTTACTAACTTCGTCGGAAGAAATGATAAAAGAAAAATATTAAAATAGTTTGCAATATTTATCACATCCTAATGACAAAATTATTCTCCTTTTTTGCGTAACCGATAAGCTCTTCGGAGTCCAAAAATATTGCTCTTCACAAAATTTTTGTTTTTCAAGTGTCCTAGGTTTTCACTCAAGTACGTGTTTAAGTATCGATCCAAGAAGTCATCTGAAACTCTGGTTGACGGCTCTCTTCCCTTCAAAGTTTATGTCTAAGGAAGAAGCCAGATTGCATCTCCCATTGCTGGATAATACATATGGTCTCCTAATGAGGGAAACAGGATATCTCCATATTCACGCCACAAAACCAGACACTGTTGGTAAGAACCCTTATAATTGTGCTTAACTGGAACATACAGAAACAAGACCCATCGTAACGACTTGTTTAGTGTTAATGCGCCCTCACGAGGAAACTGTCCTACCTTGCAAGAACCGATTCGGCAACAAAAATTTATGGAGGTTGTTATTGTGGCCAAACTTATTATGCTGAAGTATTTTTGTTCGGTAGCTACTATTACGGTCAGAAGAAAAATAGGCTATTTGAAAAAAGTGCAGAGAGTACTCGTTCTCAAGATCTTTTCTTCCCACTATTTTCAAACATTTTGTTTATTTTCTAGTGACCGTAACAGTGGCAGTCGCACAAAAATACTTTGCCAAAATACGTTTGGCTAACTCAGCAACCGTTTTTAAATTTTTTGGCCGAATCGGTTATTTACAGGTTTAGTAGTTCCCTTGTTAGTAGTGCATTCAAGTAGAATTCTAAACCCAGTAATAAAGTGAGATATGCATGATTTATTTACACAACGTACACGAATGTCGCACACATTTATTTATCATCTTGAATTCTTTACGAAATGTGGATCTCACTTTCTTGTTATGCATTCCAAATGATTCATTATGAAATTAATGTATAAAATATTTATATTTTTCAGGTATTGCACTATCAAATTCACCGAGCGGACTGGCGGCGTATATTCTAGAGAAATTGTCGACCTGGACGAATAGAGATTGGCATCACCGGAAGGACGGCGGAATCTTACCGTACTATAACATTGACGAATTGCTGGATAATGTCATGATGTACTGGGTCACCAATTCCATGACATCTGCCGTACGACTCTACTCGGAATTCTTCAAACCTGTCCATAAATACGAAACAATGTTGTAAGTGCATATGCGCAACTGAATGAACCTGTAGGATCAATGGGTCAAATGCATTATTCGAATTATAGGCTCAAACAGGAAAGTTTCAGCTTAATTTAATTACCCCTGCAAAGTCCAAACGTCAGTAACGATAATATGCCACGAGTCAACAGGTCACCTGGTAACAATGCCATCTATGCTCAACTCCCGAGTTCAGGCGGAGTGAAAAATAATAATACATTATTTTGTATTTCAGTACGCCTTCTCACGTCCCAACTTCCTGTATGACCATGCCAGAAGA
>JAQGCA010003823.1:0-11195 GCA_034698945.1 Protaphorura quadriocellata
GGTATATCCACATGCTCGTAATGTATGGGCGGTGGATATACCTATATCGCTAGCAACTATGGGTGATACATTCTACTTCTGTGAGATTGACGTTTCTCCCACAGACGCAACAAGAATAAAACAATTGGACACTGTCGGGGTGGACTTTAGTTGGGATTCGTTGTACACGGAAATAATGAATGGTTCTAACTCTGGGTTTAGTTTTCAGTCTGTTGAGACAGCAATGAAGAAATTGTGGAATAAGACAAAAGGTGGCCAAATCTACAACCGCAAGAATAACGAAAGTGATGTCAACATAATGAAATATTTACTGGGATATATGAGAAACCCGTTTGAGAAACTACCAAGAAATCAATTTATTAACCCGTTTGTTGCCATTAAACCTTTGATCTTTGAACATGTTGAGATCAACGTACCCCTGAACGATGTTCAGAAATCTGGCGGCAATAATGCGTTCCTAGTTTCCTACCTGACTCAAATGTATTACCGGAGTGGAGATAGACAATCCAAACAGACAATATTGCCATTAGTTGTGTCTGTTGAAAGTATGGAATGGAATTTTGTAACTTGTCTACACACACGACAAAATCTATCATTTGAATTTTATGCTTCCCCGTTTGAAGTTGAAGTCTGGGTTTGTCTTTTTATAACGGTCTTAATTATTCCAGTCATTTTGTCCTCGATATACTTGTGGAAAGTTCCAAAATTCCAGCGGACATGGAATTATGTTTATACCATATGTGCTGTGACTATTGCGAATATTCTGGAAACAACTCCTGATTTTAGCGCAATTTCAACCAACCCAAGCATAATATTCTCTTGTAAATTGATACTTGGATTGTGGGGATTAGTCACAGTCATCATTAGTAACGAATATCGAAATGTATTTGTTGTGGATTCAATTATTCCAGTACCAGTTTCAGAGCACATTACAAATTTCACACAGGCAGACTCATTTTTATTCTATGCTGATGTTGACTTCTCACTATTTGATTTATTTCTTGAAAAGAATTTTACAAGGTTGATGTTCGTGTCCAATGACACGGATATGGTATTATGGCAAACAGAATGCATTTCTAAACCCACCTCTTACCAGATTCCGAATTATTATTTATTGGGCGAAGATGTCAGTTGCGTTCACTTTATAGAGATTTTGAAGCATTACAGATTAACTCCATCAGAACTCAACAAATGGACTTTAATTGAGAATAACCACAAGTCGAATCGCTTTCCGCTTAGTTTTGCATATAAGTTTGAACGTATTCTCAGCCCTGAAGATGTGCATAACGAAATTTCCGTTTGTTCTAAACTCGGATTTATCAATGAGAACTCCGCGCTCGATGCATTTATCCAATACGCCAAAGTTAAGAATGGACGTGTTGAATGCAAGAAAGGGAAAGTCCCTCTGTATGAAACTACGGGTTATTTTTATTTTGAAAGTTGGAATGTTCAGTACTTATACTCAAGAATTCATCTTCTGCTGCAGTCGGGGATTTACAACATTTGGAGAAAATACTGGAATATTCATAACCCTAACTTTTGGAATTCAGCGCTAAAGGTTCTGCGACGAAATTCAAGTGAGATCGACGGTGGTGGATATTCCGATATTTCAATGGAATTTACGATAGTCACAGTGTTTTACATTCATGTCGTAGGTTTAGCAGTTGCTAGTCTAAGCTTTTTCATTGAATGTAGAGAAGAAATTGCAAACCTTTTGTTTGAATTATGGATAGTGTACAGAGTGTTTAGTTTAATGCCTCCCAACACACTAATACTACCTTACCACTAGTTTGAAATATTTAGTTGGAATTTAGTTAAATAGTCAAAAAATTATTAAAATATTCTAACTAGTCATCTAATTCCTCGTCTCCTGTTGTTCGGGTAAATAAATGTGATGAATTGTTTAAAATTACATCGGAATAAGTTTGAAATTCTAGCAAAAGCTAGAGCTGAATGACATGGGTTGGAAATTGGAATGGACTGGAGGACTCCAGTTCAGACGGGGGCTCGGACACTCGGAGTCTTTAAACTTTGTTAACGAAGCACAGAACAGGTATAATAGGATAGAATGGACAAGTTGGCGGGTTTTTGTTACAGGTACCTGAAGCAGCATGTACCAAAGACCAACCAGAATGCGCGATCTCAACAGAAAAAAAAAGTCACACCTAGTGCAACCAACCAGATTACGCGGTCTCAGACCTCCCACTCACCTCCCCACTCCGCGTCGTATCTCTTACATGTACATCAGGAATGTTGCATTACCCATAACCCAAGATGTCTCTTGTAAGAACCCCCGGCGCAGATTTTTTTGTATGTTAACGAAGTAAAGTTACTCCATAGTGTTTTTACTGACAGGGCGAGCCGTGCGCATTTAACGCTCATTCGGCCATAGCTCATCCTCATGTGAGGCGTCATTCAATTTAAGTATGACTAATCTGGCATTTCAAATTGAGTCGAAGTTAAAGAAATTTCGGAGAATTGATTGTTGGTTTTGAAACACCATTTTATATAAAACAGAATGCCCCTTCTGTGGTTTGTTGCTCAGCTTCCACTTATTTATTTATTTATTTAGCGTAACACATTTTCCAAATTGGATAATTCTAATGTGAGAAGTTGAAGCACGAAGACAGTTAGTTGGTCAGACCATAATTATTTACGAACCAAACTTAACCTCTAACTCCAGTAACGACCATTAAACTCTGTCACACTTAGTTATTACCCATTGAGTATGTAAAAATTTAAAGAACAATTAGGGTCAACATTCATTTCATTCCAAAGTTTAGCACTAATCCCGGAAAAACACTTCCTACCGTATTCAGAATTAAAGTTCACCACGTGTAACTTTTTTGCTTGACGAGTCGCATGTGAGCGGATATTGGAATTAGGTGTAAACATCTCTTTAAAGACAGTAGGCGCATGGGTCATTAATCACTTTAAACATTGTACATAATACCGACTTAACAAATAATTGATTCGAACCGATCCATCTTCCCTAACATTCTCTTTCGTGATACTACGGGGTGCCAAATAACTCGCGGCACATTTTGCGACGTCGTATATCCATTATAATCTATCACAGCATCCTAACTAATTTTAAAGTTTTAATTATTTCCTAATCGAACAATTTCCAGTTAGTTCATTCATTAGTTCGGGTGGTAATTTATATTAGGGCTCGGACGGTCCCGGTCCCGGTCCAATGTTTTTTAGGACCGGTGACAACGGTCCAATCCTGGTCCAGTCCCGGTTTTGCGTTTCGGACCCGGGACCGGACCGGTACATGCTAATTGCATGTACATATATATACGGTCCAAACCCGGTCCGGTTCGGTCCCGGTTCCGGTCCACACGTCAGAACCACCGGTCCGGTCCCGGTCCTAGCCTCAGGACCGGACCGTCCGAGCCCCAATTTATATTTATTTATTTTTTAAACCTTCATTTTTGATCAACACGAAAATCAACACGAAGAATGTACGGATTTGAACAATGATAATATATTATTTATTATTTATTCAGTTATTTATGATGACAAACATTTGCAATTAATCACTCACATTTTGCTCCATTCCGACCGCGTGCGTTCGGAGATGAAGTGTTAATTTGTGAGCAAGTCTAAACCGTTTCCCAACACATGTTTTGTATCTCCAGTGTGAACCAAATAATGAGAATTTAAAAGTGTTCTTTTCTTGAAACCTTGAGCACAATATTCACAAAAGAATGCTTTTCCCTCCACATGAGTGACCATAGGATCTTTAAGAGCCGTCGTCTCTTTCAAAGCTGCCCCCGTCGGCAAAGCCAGTCCATTATATCCAAATTTAAATTCATCTTCTTGAATAAAGAAAATCAGATAGAAAATACAAAGTTCAAAGTCTGAACTCTTCAACCGCTCGTGCCGCCTACGTGTCCGTGTCGTCCCACATTTTGACAAGTGCAATACACGAAACGGAATGAAAAGTTTACTTTGAGAATGGTATGTACTTTTCTGTACATAATTGAGCCACTCAATGGTCATCCGTCTAAATCTTCAACTAATTCCTTGTGAAAACTAAGTTTTCTTGAAAGATTCCACGCCGATTCCTCAAAAAAAAATTCCATTCCATCTTGTGTAAAAATCAGGCGGTTGTCTCGATTTGGTCCATGGGTGCCAAACGATTCCAGGGGGTACAATGCTATTCCAGGCGTGCAAAATAAATCCAGGGGTGCAAAATGATTCCTTTGGGTGCAATGCTATTCCAGGGGTGCAAAATAATTCATGGGGTGAAAAATAAATCCAGGGGTGCAATGCTTTTCCATGGGTGCAATGCTTTTCCATGCGTGCAATGCTTTTCCATGGGTGCAAAATAAATCCAGGGGCGCAATGCTATTCCATGGGTGCAAACCTGATCCAGGGTTGCAAAATGGTTCCAGGGGTGCAAAATAAATCCATGGGTGCCAAACGATTCGAGGGGGTGCAATGCTATTCCAGGGGTCCAAAATAAATATGGGGGTGTAATTTAAATAAAGAGTCGTTATTAGTTGCAAAAATTTATTACAGTTATGGACTTAAATGTAATAATGAAAGCATAATAAATTTTGTCCTGAATACATAAAAAGCGGTGTTTGAATAGTATGGGTAGGGTTAAAGTTTTTATAAATGTCGCAGATTGTAAGTTTTATGCACAACATGTTTTGTTTTCTTGGATGTTCTTCGCTGACAAGCATTTGTCCCGGTGCCAGTTGTTTCAAAAATCACAAGACTTCCACTCGATTACAGAATCTTGAGAGGATCCGGGTGGGTATTCCATATTACAAGATTTATCTGTGATTGCGTCCGGCTATGTGTTCGTCGCTGAACATGTTGCATTTCCCTGCTAAAGAAGGAGTCGCTACGAAATACTGTATTAACTCGATGAGTAAATTGAATGATGTTGACTACACGGGGAAGTGAATTAACTAGAATGTAGTTAGCGGTCTGAGATATTTGATTTTCGATGAACGTAATGAGTAACATATGTCAAAATTAAGCATGGGCCGACGTAATCTTCGCTCGACCTTCTGTGGCGCACCCGTGACGGGACGACATACATCCTAGTTATATTTTGAATGTTGAAAAATAATGAAATTGTAGTGTATGCTAATGGAAGTAGCGAAAATGGTATGTACTGTACGTTCGTTTGAATTGTGGCCTTTAATGGCTGCCGGCGCGAAGGATTTGGGCGGCCTTTCGTGCCGCTCTTGCTTTCACTTTCAGTCAGTTTGAGTGGAGGAAGAGGGAAGTGATGGTAGGGAATGGCACAAACGGCAATCCCAATTGACTCAACCGTCCGCCATCGAAGGCCAGAGCCAGAACGAACCCACAGTACCTGTTGCTGCTGGATAATCTCTTTCACTGTTGCGACCCTGATAGAAGAGGTAGCTGCGGCAGCCGCCCAAGTTTTCGTCTCCGCACGTGCCCTCGCTTTCTCCTACGCAAAGGAAAATTTTTTATCACAGCAAATACGAATAAACTTAGCAAAAATTATACTCTCGTCATTGTTTAAAGGTAAAGGTTAACTTTCTCCCTGATCGTAACTTCATTTCTAAATAGAAGAAGTAGGCTTGTAAAAATTTCCACTGTACACACGACAGCAAACTAGTACTGCACGATTTTTCTATTTGATTTGATGAAGTGTTCCGCTTAATATTTTTTGGCGAACTCCTGTCACTATTGTATGTACTAATCAGTTTCTTTGATTGTCTTTACTTCGGTCGCGCTGCAGAATGGACTTATGATGGAAACCGAAATAACTCGTCTTTGTAGAAGTGTTAACCTTTTGAAACTTGGCCGTTCCTGACATTTCTGTTGTCAGATTTAATTGCCCAGAACGCGTTATTTTTAATTGTTATTACCAAACTCCAGGTAGGATTACGTATGGTTCTCAGTGTAAGCACTTGGGGCAAAATTTATGTGAAGAAACTGAAGAGAACTTCAGGATTACTTCTACACAGTCAGATTCTTTATAGTTCTGAAGGAACAGGTGGCAGAAACAAGTGAAGTCGACATTGCAATGACAAGTGGGAATAAAGAGTATTGCCTACTTCAGAAAGACTTACGTTAAGCTGAGGGTCCTGCAGATTATATTAGTTGGAAGGTACCGATTATTTAACCTTCAAAGGGTAGAAAGTTGGGAAGGATGAAAGAAGGTAAAAAATCTTTACGTGCTAGGCATGGCAGTAGGCATAAGAAACAAAGAAAAGTAAAAGTACCGTCGTATGTATGTTTTTGAAGGAAAGTCATGCTACGTATTAAACGACCCAAGTCTAAGACATGATTTAATAATGTGAATGCAATAATTAACGATAGTTTCAGTAGCGACAGAATATCGTTTAAGACGAGCAGAAGTTATGGGCCATGACCGAATGTAGTAGTGAAAATGGAAATCATTTATAGCTAATAAAGTGTTTGACCTTCTTCTAAGCTTTTTGTACGGTTTAGTATAACGTTCGGACAGGATTATGTTACGGTCCACATAGCGATTAACAGATATAAAAGGAATTGGAAGATAGTTATTCTACATATGTCATAATCTGAAGACCTTTCTTTTTAAAGAAATGAGATGGCGACAAAAATTTTCTCTTCAGTCCAAAAAAGGTTCGGTGACAATAGCACATATTCCCGAAGTAAACGAAGTGATCGTCAATTAGTAATCATGGAGTCACATAAAATGGGTATAGTAGCAAGTTTATATTCATGTCTATTCAAACATGCCACACCGGTGGAACATGTCCCGACATGATTCCTCAGTGACGGAAGTGTTGAGGCGGTCAGAGAGCTTGACCAGTTATTTAAAGCCGGGTTCAAAAGATGCGATAACATCCTGTATTTGAACTTCACCTCATCCGAAAAGGCTGAAGACCATCCACCACTGATATTGTACTGGGAGTGCAAGGCTTGGGGGTCAAGGCTGGTGCCGACATTCAGGAGAATCAAAAGATTAGGGACATAGCAGGTGTTGAGTATTCGACATGGATCCTAACAGCCAGCGACCGGTACTCGCCGATAGAAAAATTGATTGCGGATAAGTACTCACAATGACTTATATCAAGAACCCGAGGACAGACTTCTACCCGTACATTGAGGAGTGCAAATGTGCTTATCGCGGAAAACACTTCTGGTCTGTCGAGAAACGAACGAATGCGAGTGCTCAAAAATATTATGACCTTTGCATTCGTGACTACAATCTAAAAGCAATATTGACAATACACCCCCTCCGCTTTATTGCTTCTAACCGAATTCGCATGGATAGAAAAGAGAAGGAAACTTTATGTTGCGCTTGATCGATTAACATGAAAAAATTGTCATTCCCTGTAGCACTAAAATATGAGTGAAAAAAAGTGAAAGTGTGTAACGATCCGCAGGTGTGAACATAATAGAAATTTTACGTTTAATTTGAATGGTACTTCTTAATGTCGCTGATGGGAGAAGTGCAATGGACACAATAAGGGTTTGATTTTTCAGTTGTAATCTTATCAGTTGAATTGGTTGACATCAGAGTAAAGTAAAATTTAAATCTAAATTCAGTTACGCTTATCGTGACTAAAATCCTGTTAACCGTAAAAGTTATGATATTAATGTGGATGATTATACAGGGTGTACCAGAATGATATTGTCGACTATATTTTGAAACTTTTGACCAATTATTTCGAACTAAGTGGGGGTAGTCCCAAATTCAAGCTGAAAAACAAGCGGAATTAGTAAAATTTGCTAGGAATGGTATCATGGCTACTAGTGTGCCGAGGATACGCCTTAGCACTTACATTAATTTTTTGACATGGACTTTTATTGTCTCGAGTTACGGGTAGTAGAAGTGGAAGTCATCAAGTTATGACGTCAGTTTCCAAAAGTTATCTAAACTTTAATCTAAAAAGTATCTTTTTTAGCCATTTCTTTTACAGAATGACGTCTTAATTTGTTGAATTCAGGAAGGGTGCCTATGACGAAGCTTAAATTACCGGTTATGAGCGAGTTATCATCAACATTTAGCTTTCTCTATCATGTTCATGCATAATTCATTTAAATTCGTAGAAGCGACAAATGATGTTGATTATAACAGCGGTTGTCATGTAAAACGCTACTTTTCACAATTTTTCACCCATCTAAGTCTATGTTAAGAAACTTAACAACCAATTTCAACCCTCACACGACTGCCTGTAGAATCTCAAAACCGCACATTTTTGAAAAATTCCTTCTGCTTCATTGGCTTCATTTTAAGCCAAGCCCCAGTTGAATTGCATAAACCGTTCGACGGGAGAATGGCGAAAATAAGTGGTTACATTATTGTGGGACACCCTGTATATTCAAATTACATATTCGTCGTATATTTGTTCAGCGAGGTAGTTCAACTAAGATAGTTGTAGTAATTGCATAAGTTATAGCTTATGTTGTATCAAGTACATAACATGTTAGGTAGGTAAAATTGCTACATGGTGCTACATGGTGGTTCATAACCACGGCAGTGATCCACCGATAAGTACCTTCTTATGTTAAGGTGTCATATTTGGTTCAACATTACCATTATTGCTCCTTTCGGACTGACATACGCTGGTTTTATTAAAGGATTCTTTTTTACTGCTTTCAATGGAATACTGTTGTAGCGTATCGGGAAAAACGGAGACCATGCGAATCATTGATTGCGGACATGCAGTACGGAAACGATGATACGGGTTCCTTCACCTCTAATAATATATGACCGTGCCGAGTCCTGGGTGGTCAATGGTCCAAAATACTACCACCCTGTAGTATTAAAACGGTCCAATCAGATGTACTTTCAATGTTTGCACCAATTGAATAGTCAGTGGTTTTGAATCTCCTGTTACAATATGAGCCGTGAGAACTAGATGTTAAATCGTCAGCACTGAACCGAGCAAACTATATATATACTATATATTATATACTATATACAATATGATTTATCCTAACTGGGTTTTTTTTGCATTCATCACTTCTTTGTCGCATGATTGAATTGCAATTTAGCTATTTAGGTTAGTTCAAGCAATTTCTTGTTAGGTTAAGTGCTACAAATCCCTAGGTTAGTTCAAGCAATTTCTTGTTAGGTTAAGTGCTACAAATCTCTAGTAGTCAGTTCTCGACCTATCTTAACCCAAAGGAATTGAAATCGTGAAGAAAATGTAAAAAAGTATTCCAACACGAGCGAATCGAACCCGTGCCTTGCAGATCCACAGGTGTGAAGTCGGAGGTATAACGCTGTGGGAGCTCTTGGTGAGACTGAGGGAAACAAGGACAGGACTATCTCTTTTGCTTCTATGGACACGAGTTTCCCAACTCGGCTACTCGATCCCGGCTTAGTGATGACAAATTAACGTCTAGTACTTGTGACATCTGAATTATACACTTTATTATCCTGCAGCCGCGATTATTGCAGTTCATTGGGACTGCAAAATATGTCAGAAAATTCTTACGAGGTTAGGAGGAGGAAATGGGAAAAATCAGAAAAAATTGATGTATCAGGCAAAAACAAGAAAAAAACAAGAAGCCGAAGAAACAAACGATGATGAAGGGAGAACGCCCTAATAGGCGTTTTTATTTCTTAAATATCTTCTTTTTTTCCGTCTTGCGCTAAAGAGGTGAATCTTTTCCTTACAAGGAGCTTGTTTTGCATAACAGATTTTTCAACGCTGTTGAAATTCGGGCGGATGTTTGTGATATTTGTGAATGTCCGCACATTAACGAACCAATGTGTCCGCTAAAGCTTTACACAGAGAAATGCAAATGAAATGTGTATAGACGCGGAGGGATGGAACGACGTCATCCATTGTGAAGGAATGACCATTCCACTTCTTCCTGACTTGGATAGAACTGTGACATACTGTGGCGGAGGGTGGATGTCCGACTGACCAATCTTTAAAATAATTTGTACCCCTTCCTAAACACAGTCGCAGAAGCGTACAAAAGAATTATTCGCCCAACCGCATACAACAAAATTAATAAACTACTCATGTCTTAGTTTCGTGTTTGTCGAATAAAATATTATACAGGGTGACTCATTTGTATGTGTCTTTGCAATGAATAACAATTCATGACTCACTCGAATTTGATTGTACTTTATTTTTCAAGTAAGCTACCCAAAAGGGAATAATTGTCCACTTTTAAAAAACTTCCTTCGCTTGCTATGCAACTGTAAAGTTATTGTGCAACATCATTGGCACTAATTGATGAATGGACGAAGGATTTGCCTGTTCGAATGCTCGCACGAACCATACGTTACTTTGAATAGAGTTTGGTGAAACGCTGTAAACTGTCCCGGGTTGTAACATAAATGTGGGCAGGATTTGAAGACATGCCATTCATGAATGCCAAGCTGTTACGTGTATGCCAGTTGTGATTTTCGAAATCCGCTCCACGTTTGAAGAAAGGTACTCTGCACAACAGCTACCCGCTAACTTCCTGGTAATTACACTCCCTCGCTGCAGTGAGTTGACCCAATCATCCAAACTCACAAATCCACTCAAATCAAAATTCTATTCAAAGAAAATCTAGGTAGACCCAATATTCAATATTTTAATGTTCTCTTAAT
Source organism: Protaphorura quadriocellata (assembly GCA_034698945.1). Classification (NCBI taxonomy): domain Eukaryota; kingdom Metazoa; phylum Arthropoda; class Collembola; order Poduromorpha; family Onychiuridae; genus Protaphorura; species Protaphorura quadriocellata. The sequence goes on from JAQGCA010003823.1 coordinate 10,550, forward strand.
ATTTTATCGAACCTCTTATACAATTATGAATGCTGACGTCATATCTTAACATTAACATCTGTCCCAGCTGTCAGTAAGTCTTATGTAAATAAGAAGTGCCAAGAGTTGTATTGTTATTACATTGTATTGTAGTATTCGGAATTGAGTGGTCGAACTAGAGACTATTTCATCAGTTACATTTCTTCCCTCTCCTCAAATCCTTTGTTCGTGAATATTACTTTGACACTCACACTGCACTGTCACACTGTCGTGGAAATATAGGTTTAATTGTAAAAGTTTGATACAAAGTTTCTCACGAATTATCTTAGCATAGAGATTGAACATATTGATCTCGGAAATAACGTGAAGCTTTAGACTTGATAAGTTTTTTTTAACGAAACGGTGTCGTTATATTTCCAATGTAATGTCGAAAGCATATAATTACTTTCTCATCATTATGAACATTATTTTCTATTGCTTCCAACTTTTCTTATTTCTGTTTTGACTATTTCTATTTTGGCAGACGCTTTCCACAATGTTGATTCGAAACCCTTTGTATTTCTTTCCTTACGAAAAATAATTTGTACTGCTCCCTCAAATTTCTTTTCCTCCATCTGGTAAGATACTTTGCTTCCTTACCGATTGGTTTAGGAGGTATCGCTTCTAT
>JAQGCA010003824.1:0-11192 GCA_034698945.1 Protaphorura quadriocellata
GTGGTCCTTCCGAAGTTGACATTTTGAGCAGTATTCTGGGCAGTCGAAGGCCGGTTTGTTAGACGGAAAACTGACACGCATTATTTCCCATATCTACTAGGTCCAAAGCTAACAAGCAACTTTTAGATTGGTATAAAATGAATAATATCGAGACAAATTTTTAAAATAGATGCATCCTGGAGTTAAGTCGACAACTGGAGTACGCAACTACAAAATGCGATTCACTGGAAAGTCTCTTTGCTTCTGAGTTGATGGTTCGCCGTTCAAAACTGAAGAGTTTGTGTTTCAAGTTACTTATTGAACACCCCAATAAATACAGTCTTCAAACTCGAGATCGGTTTTGGCGTTCAACGTGCTACGATGTTATGAGTCGAATCAAACGGCTCAAAAAGGTTAGTAATTTAGTAGAATCGTAGTTTTAATGTTTCGCTGATTGTTATTTCGTTTCGACTAAATTTGTTACGATTTGATCGCAGCCGGATAAATCTTGGACTCCAAGTCAGCTTTGGTACATCAGAAGCCACTTGATTAGCGGAGTAGGGCATGTTAGCTCATTGCTCTTAAAAATTCAGGAACTCCCCGAATTTCAGAATTTTAATTGTCGTTATTTTAATTCTGGTGTTCTAAAAATTCGTCCACAATTTGAACGTTTGCGAATTGAAGGTGAACCAAGTCTATCCTCTGTTTTTTCTTTCCATATGAGGATGTGGTAAACTCAAATTCATATTTTTATCTGGTCTATTATTTTGTAGGTTGTTCTAATAGCGGAACCGGGGGGAAATGGTTGGAGGAGTTGTTTTACTACAGTCTCCTCAACATTGGCGACCTTTACCGATATTTCACAGAAATTTACTACTCCGTGGATGATCAATTGTATTGGCATTATTATAATTTGGCTCAAGATAATTACTCAAAGGTAAATTATATCATGCAGTTTTAGATATTCCACCATCGCTGAAAGTTAGTAAAGTAAGAATAATCTGTTTCACAACTGGACTAGGCTTTCTTTTTAAACACCGACTATGGGATGGCTCATAATCAACTTGGAAATTTGAGTCTCAGAGTCAATGGCGGTCTGGATTCCTTGTACTATTTACTTTACAGGTGAGACTACCCCTTCTGTTTATATTTTTGTCACGAACTTCTCTTCAATCATATAAATGTGTTTTGACCTTACTAATTTCGTACATTACAGCTTGAGTTCACCTTTGCCTTACGAAGGAGCCTATGCCAATCTCCGGCAATTTTTGGATAAGCAACTTGTGGAATTTGCTACGGCACCGGCTGCCGTGGAATGGAAACCATTGGATGCTTTTGCTCACAGTTTTCTCCAAGTGGTTTATCAATCTGTTTTCGATAGTACTCGGGTGAATAATTTCGAGAAGGTAAATATCAACGCAAAATTACGAAGTCTTCATTAAACGATTAGCTACTGAATTATATGACATACTTAACACAATTCTAAATATATTCTAGACTTGTCAAGAAACGCTCCATGCATTTTCCCAAGTCCTATTGAACGGAGATCCGGACTTGGATACAAATGTATATTTTCGCGTTTCACTTACTACCATCATGACCGTTTGGCGTCTTCAATCGAATGGTAAGGTTTACGTTCGTAAAAATAATGTTTAACGATTGCTAAATATCTCCTTGCAACTAGTACACTCTGAATTGATCTTTTAGACTCAACAAATGTTTCGACTGCAGTCGCATTAGCGATGGGAATATTCTTTCAACTGACCGATAGACTACTCGGTATTCTCAATGCACACAGCCACGCAGAGGCTCCGAAGCTACTTTCCGTTACTACAAAAACTTGTAACGAAGAAAAGGAGTTAGAGATAACTTTATTAACTACTACCGAGCCTGAAAGAAAGAAGAGCATTGAAGTTGAAGATCGAGTCTGTGAACTAGCATCAAAGTCTTGCACAGTCAATGAAATGGAAATAAATGTGAATGATGCAGAATTAATTGTTCCGGTTAAGGATAAAAGTATTCCTCCAATCCGTCGTAGACGTCGAATTCGACGAGCACTGTCATCCTCGGATGGTGGCATCAATTACTCTTCTGACGAGGATTGCGAAGGCGATTCAGCTCCGACATACCGAGTTCCTAAAACTATTGGTAATTTGATGCTATTTCTTACTTTGAATTCGGATTATTGTATTACACACAATTACTTTCAGGCAAGGAAGTTTAATCGTTAGTCAATCAGTAACGAATACTACGACAATCATTTAGTTCTGAATTTATTTTTAAATATTTATGGTTATTGATAATTTATAGTGCACGGGAGAAGTGATGGTGAAGACAGCCAAACGGACGAGAGCGATTTTGACTCCTTTGAAAATTGGACCGATGGCGACAGCGACAGTGGAAGAAGTTTTGGCGAGGTGGAAAGTCGTAAATCTAAATCATCTCTCTCGCAGAATGAACATCGAGCGTTTGAAAATTCCAGCAGTAGTAGCAACGGGTTATCAGATTCACCACCTAATGACTTACAGAAGAATGTTGACGAGTTGATCAGTGAATCTGGTCAATTGAACAATTTGAGATGGAACAACCCGGGAGTAGAATCTTCTGTTGAATTTGTAGTTGACTCAGAGGAGCTGATGCAATGTTGGACACAAGTGGAACCATTTTTGGTGGCTCTTTTACCATATATGAGATGGATTCAAACAACACCACTCATAAGTGACGTATTCGCTGGCAGTTGTGAGAAGGCTTTTCTTGCAAAACTTTGTAAAATCATGAATCTTCTGAAGTCAATTAACTGGGATAAACCTTATGTTGACATACTTGGAGAAACAAATAAGGTTTCGGATACTTTCCGCGCTGAATGGAATGCTCTGCTGAAGTCAAACGATGAGTCCAGGGGCGAAATCCAGCAGCGGTTCCCTCACGAAATGCCAGAAGATAGGTCCTTACTTGGATTGAAGCAATTTAAAAATACAATTTCTGATTTGAACCAGAATCAAGAGCTTCTTAAGGGCGAGATGGTAAGAGATATTTAAATTGAGGTCATGCAATGACTCTAGGAAATATACGCTTAGAGAATTTTGACGAGCACAGCACAAGACATTAAAGTCACATTTGCTGTCTCAACTCGTCGGGCAGATTCAGTTAATAGTTAATATTACAACATTTTGATTCCAGATGATGACTCGTGTGGCACGTATACTGAGCTTTGGATATTGGCTCTCGGAGTCTAATTCTTTTGGACTCTTGTACTCAAAGCTGAAGAATGGATTTATTGTGCCAACACCTCAAGACCTTCGCCGACACTTGCAAGAAATAAGGCAAGATCAATTGAGGAATAACTTACAAGGTGCACCTTGTGTAAGTGACAACTTTGTGTCAATTTTTCAAACCATTCCTGGAAAATAAAATAATGTAGTACTGTCATCTTGTACAAATAGAAGGAATTGGACAAGCTTACACAATTGTGGAAGACAGCAAACCCTGACTTCCATGGGCGAAATAGGCGTGCACATGGAAGGAACAACCGTGGTGGTAATCGACGTAGAGGTATGAGAAATTCCATGGACGGATTCATTTTTGTATTTGTGGACTTGCCTGCCGTATTAAATCATTTTGGGGCCGTCAGACACTTAGCCACTCATCCCAAATTTGTGATTGTTCTCCCACACTCAGGTAAATTGACTTCTTTATGTCAGGTTTAGTAGTTATACAGACGCAATGAACTAAAGAAATTGTTTGCTTACCTTACCTAGTCATGACATGACTCATTTAGATTTAAGTATTAACTTCTTTGTGTTTAGTTAGCAAAACTCTAGACATTATGAAAGAGACTGAAGTCGAAGGATCGCCAGAAGCAAGATTAGCATCACGGTGGTTAGAACGTGCTGGAGCAAAAGGGTACAATGAAGTCAGGACTCAACGCGAACACGAAAAAACTAAAATTAGCACAACCTACCCTGCAGAATTCAGCAACGAATCTTGGTAATCTACTAATTTGCGCCTAGGATTTTCAAAAAATTATGTACCAGGAGTGGGTGGTATGGGTTTGCCCCTAATCTCACTTCAAACTAGCGACATATGTTCGACTATCCTTATTTTTAAATTTCTTAATTAATTTAATGCAGGGAGTTCTTCGACGTGCTGGAAAATTGCAATTTTTTACGCACACAAGAGTTGAAGGGTGGAGGCCGACCAGCCGAGAAGTTCTTTGGAGATGTGAGAGACAAATATAGGATTCTGTATTTGACTGGCCATGTTAAGATCTTGGAATCATCTACCGAATTTGACTTCAATCCAGTTGACGCTGCAAGAGTTACAAGTAAGAGCTGTTGATGACGAATTTTGAAGATTAGCGTCTAACCCCTTTTAACAATTTAAGAATTAATTAGTAACGTTTTCTATTCAGGCAGGCAGGCAGGGTATCCTTGATTTAAATCAATTGATTTAAAACATCGGTTTAAAATTTAAATCAATTGGTTTTTTTTAAAAGAAACCATCGGTTTATATCAAAAATGTTTTTTTTTTTTAAGAAATGACGTAATAACACCTTACGAACATAGAAATATGATCTTCAATTCTGAGAACTAAGAACTCACTTTGACTTTTATTTTAATGGCGACTGAACGTCTCGGACTTTCGAACTGTCGTGTTTTTGAATAACAACGACTTCGCTCCAGAATGCGCGCGGTTGATTTAAATAAATACAAACATGATTTAAACCAAAAAAAAACATGATTTAAACAAAAAAAAATGGTAATTTAAATCAAAAATATCATTTTTTTAAATCATTTTTTTTATATACCCCGTATTCAGATCATGAAGTTCAGAATAAACTGGTTAGTTCTTAACTATTTTGACTTCTATATTTCAAAGTTCTAGAATAGTTCCTGCAGTCCAGGTCATATCTGATATTTTTTTTTTATAATTTGCATTGAGCTCAGTAATTTGTTTAAAATATAGTTAGCTCTAGACAAAAAAATAAATTGTACAAATGAAAGCATAGAATTTGCGGGCTGATTAAGTTTAAATATACAAACGCACAATGGTGAAATTATGGTGCCCCACTCATTCCCGAGCAAAGGGTAATCTGATTGACGTTTGCAACATCAAGGCTGTATTTATTTATCAAAGACAGTACCCTCCGAGGCCCGCGATCAGGCCTCTAACTAAACATATGTTCACAGTAATAAAGTTTGTGTAATGCAACCAATCCTTTACGCATCGATCAGATAAGTAATGATTTCTCTGGTTTTAGACGTTTTCGTGGATAAAGTAACGGCCTATGGAAGACGCTATGGAATTCGAAGGAGGAGAAATGGCAAAAGTAACGGTTAACAGATCAATGTTGATGGCGATTGAGCAAAATCTATTTCGTTGGCTTATGAAAATGAGCACAATTCAACAGGATGATTCCAAATCCAAACTCAACCCCGCCTACTCGTCTGTGTGTCGGTTTACAGACGACTACAGAAGGAAGAGAAGAAGGGTTTAATAAGAAAAAGAGTTAGTTAACAGCAATTATTGATTTAATAATCGCGAGGAATGAGGATAACAATTGAATCGAAGAAACTTTAAAAGCTAAACATCGACTCAGAAGGTACGCACACAACTCTTTCGAGTAACTTCTACATACTACACATAAAGATAACGTTCAGACAAAAATGAAATTCACTGGTCGCATTGCTTTGGCGTATGAGACACATTAACTTCTCAATAAGTCGTCAATTTCAAATTACTTACCACTAATTGGACTTTCAATAAAAAATAATACTTAAGTGAAAAAACGAGACAATCCGGCAACACTGTTGCGTACAGTACAGTACACAGGTTTCTCGAAAAGAAACCAAAGTCTAAATTTGCTTTCTGCTACATACGATGACCATGAAAATCGAAACATTGTAAAAAAAATCTTGCCGATTTTTAATAATCACGAGGTATAAGTTCATCAGAACCGTGCGATTGTCTGATTAGCAACTTCGAATTATTTAAATGTAACTTACCTACACATCTTTTAATCTCTGTTCAGGATGGACAAGCTACTAATGACTTGGGCGTATACAGAAATTTTTTATTTCCAGGCTAATAATAACTACATCTACCAACTTTCTTTCTGCCTAAATTAAATCAATCACATAGCACTGTACTTTTTCCCACTTTCGTTGCACGGTATTGCCAAGAATTAACTTTTTTAATTTGCCACTAGAGTTCGGATGTAGTTCAAAGTCATGTACACTTGCTAAAGCCAAAACCTTCTCTAGAGTCTGCCATAGACTGTATTTCGTTTTTGCAATGAGGCAATGAGTACAATTTCAATTCAATTTGTGTTTGCTAAATTACACTCAATGAACCAATTTGAATTTGCCAATAATTGGCGAATTCGAATTATCTATTATTGATAATTTGAATTCGACAATGAGCGTACAACAACAATAAGATTGCCCAGGAAAATTATTGGAAAGCTGCATGTTATCTGGAATACTTTCAGATGTCCTTCAGTTGTAGAGTTTACTTCAGCATTATTTTGAATTCAAACATTAACGAGCAAGGTCCACCAACGTTAAAGTGTAAACGGATTAGACATTAATTTATTTTTAGTTTCCCTCACGCAGTCCTGTCTACTTTTGCGGCTGTCGTATTTCACTGCTACTTTATTTCTTAAAAACAATTAATCGGGTTTATTGAAGCAAAAATTATTCACCATTAATGTCAATTGGATATCTGAATTCTCACATATTCTTGTTCTTGTAAGTTTGCTAAATTCACTAATCATGGATGTTGATATTATTATTGGTTCTACACTTGATTTGCCACACATAGTAGATTGAATGAAAAATAGAATTAACTCAACTTATTCAGTGTACTCGATACTTCTACTAGTTTAATATTCGTAATGTACAACATGTATCCTTCTTTGGTTTCTGTAATATTGAGTTTTTTTATTTGAAAAATAAAATCACAGAAATTCAATTTTTTTGTTCTCTCTTTTTACTTTAAGACAATGGATGTTGATATTATTATTAGTTCTGCACTTGATTTACCACATATAGTAGATTGAAGGGCTAAGGGCCCCATGGGCCAACGGGGAGTTTTGAGAACAAAATACTAAAGACAATGGCGATAAGCATTTAATGGTAGGACGAATTAAATGGAGTAAGGAGGCTATAATCCCTGTTTTACTGTACTAATTACTTTCTTTGAGGACCGCAGCAGGTGTTGCTTGTGCAACTTCCGGGCGAATGACCATTTGGGTTAGGACAGTCCAATAAGCAATCTTTTCCACTCAAGTTGGTGGTCGAAGTCTAGGAGTAAAAGTATACATCACACTGGATTATAAAAAAATGTGCGAGTCACACAATTGATAATTTTGGTAATCCTGAAAAAAAATATTGAATTTTTTTGGCTACTACATATAATTTACTACTTATTTATAATAGGTAAGGTACCGATCAGTTGCTAACATTAAATTCCGCTTGAACAGTGGTTGAATGTATTCCCTCTCTGTGAAATAGTTGTTTGACTTGTCGACTAATTCGGGAATAGTCATTGATATCAGCACAACTGAAAATATTGCATACATTATTGGATGACAGAGATGAAAATATGTAGCGTTTTTATTTTCCAGTAATTCTTACACGATATGAATTGAGGCAATAATGCGGTCTCCAGCCAACTGCCAAATATGAAATTCATGAACCATGAGAACTCCATCTACTTCTTGAAGTATTTTATTCTTCAACTCTTCCACCTACGCAAACAATTGTTAATATTCGACTGTTCATCTCGTATCATGCTTAATAAGTAAACCACTTTTCAAAGATAAAATCACGGTAGACACGTCAAAAGTCAAGCCGAGAGGTCACGGCAAGTACCCTGAGCAGTACTACATATGATAAAAGATGAAATTCAAAATTTTAATTCACTGATAAACCTCTTTGAAACCATATTTTTCCAGATACATTCTAGTGAAGGCTCTCCATTTTCTTTTGCTCAGAATGATGAATCACAAATTCATTACATTTGCCGACCAAAAACTTAGTATTCGTGACCTAGGCGCTTATGAAATGACCAATCCTTAATATTTTGACTTGAAATAGGTTTAATTTGAAAATTGTCTGCTTGTACAAATTCATATTTTGAGAATATATTACGTCGATATGCGATGGTACTGTTTGAAGGAGAATCAAGGATGCTTCTTGGACTAGATATATCGAAAGATAATTAAGTTTGACATCTTTTCGAATCCACGAATAATTTTTGGATTTTCGTAAATACTCACGCAAAGGCCAAGTTGAACCCACAATTAATAAAACTAGTATAGTACTAAGTGCTGGATCAATGTAGTCAATGTAGGCCCAAAGTTTTTCATTTCTGCAAGATGCCTCATCATTTGCACGCAATTTCTCTGTACCCCAAACAATCCCAGCAGAAACGACCTGGGATCAACGTGATTTGGTATCATGTTATTTATCATCCTCACCTGAATAAACTATTGAATTGAAATTACCACAATGACACTACCCAATGCGTCCGCCATTAAATGGAGGAATACTCCTTTTATATTCATCTGTTGGAAATGAAATCCACATAATATTATGAATATCGCTCTTGTTGGCCGGAATTTGTCTCTTTTTCAAACTGCACATAGATAGCACATTCATACGCGGAGAAAGTCTAGAAGTGAAAGTCAACTTTCTCTTCAAATTTTCACCTGATCCGAATTCCCGACACGACCAAGAGTCTCTTCTACTTCTGGTTCTGGCATAAAAGTCCTCGGGTCCTCAGGTCGAAGATTTTCAACAGGTGCGGGTGGAGATTCTGTTCGTGGTTCTTTCAATTCATTTTCCACATCTGTTGAGACCGCGTTTATTCTGCTACCTTTCTTTGAGGTGTTAGTCGATTCAGCTGCAGCTGGTACTACTGGTTGTGGAGACGGAACTACCGGTTGTGGAGTTGGAACTACCCGAACCACTTTGACTGAAGCAGTTTCATCACTTATAATTTCATCGGCTCCAACCATACGGGTTAACCTTCCTTGATTCTGTATTAATGATCCTCTCCGTCCTCCGTCATGGCTGTGACCGTGTCCGTGACCTCCTTCTGCAATGGCAGGGGTAATGGGGTTATCAAAGAAAATTTACAAATTGCACACTCTAATTACAGATGACGCGAATATCTTTCCATGCTTGGTTCGAATGATAGGGCCAGACATGTTATTAGCAAGTTATCAGCAAATTTGAGCAAATACAAACTGCAAAATCGGTCTTAGGTGGACATGGACTATCCGCGCAACAACCGAAAATCTTATATTTTTGTACCTTTGCCGCTGAAAATGAAGAGCCCAATTATGTTGATAATGAGTCCGCCGAGCCCAACAAAAAAGACCCATATTGGTTGTTCCACTCGCTGTGGTTCAAAGAATCTGAGAATAGTATTGAATTTTCTAATGAATGAGAATCATGTGCTGGGCCTGATATTGTCATTACCGTTTCACTGATTCCACTAAAATGGAAAAGCATAGGGCCAGGAGGAAAACGGAATTGACCAAAGCACCTAGTACTTCGGCACGCGCCCAACCAAACGTACTTTTCTTCCACTTTTTGGGAGATAGCTGTAAAATTTCAGTAGAAAAAATTGAAAATAATTTCACATATAATGATTCTTAAATATTCGCATCCCGAGCTAAATGTCATTAAATACGTACTAATATTGCCATGAAGGCTACCGTCAGTGCGATCACGTCACTCAACATATGAAATGCGTCTGAAATACAATAAATAATTAATTTAGTTCAATTTCTTATTGTCAAATTTTAATATTTCAAATATTCGTATTTTAAAATGGAAACAACCTGCTATTAATGAAGTGGACTTTCCAATATATCCCACAACTAATTCAGCTATCATATACGTGAAAGTTAAAATAAACATAAATAGAAGACGATTTTTACTGCCTGAATGAACCTCATGATCAGACATTTCGATTTCGCAAAGGTAAAGGTGTCGGTATGTCTTTTACTAAATTCAAATCATGTTGACACTGACACTGATAAAGTTAGTCGACGACCCATCGTCGTAATTGAAGGCCTCGTGATTAAATTGAAGGGCGAAGTTGTTTATTTGATTGGTATTGTATGTGGTAACCACGGTAAAGGGAATGAACAGTCGCGAATGGGTGATGACATGTGGAAATAGAGTGGTAAAGTGGTCGTAGTTAAGAGGGTGTAGAGGTTATAGTGGCAGGAGAGTGTTGAGAATGTTTGACAGGACAGGATTAACAGCTATCGACGGACAGTTAATTCAATAAGATGTGATGCAATCACCCACTGATGAATCAATTTTCCTAATAATTGTTTTGCGGAATGCATTAGAAGACTCCAAAAACAAACAAACAAACAAACAAACAAACTCAACTCTTCGTCATTTCTGATTTTGATGGTTACGTGATGCTTCCTTACCGATATTTCGAAGTGGTGTTCTAATAACTTTCTATATATTATGTAGCACCAGTGCTTAGGGGTGTTTCAATTTTGTTTGGTTTTAAACACAGAATTCCGAACGAATTTGCGCCAAAAGGGCTTGAAGGTTATTGCGATAGGATAGTACTAAATACCTCATTAGTTCGGTGCTTGTCCTAATTCCATATAAATCCAGTAAGCTCCAACCGAATATTACACCAGGACGCTTTGTATTGAGTGTAAATGTGACATAGTATTGGCTGACGCTGCGGACGTTGTAGCAACTGAAATTATAAGGGGTGTGGGAAATTGGGTATCGGACAGACAGACAGACGATATTGGGATTATATGTATAAGCCCTTTAGAGGACTGTGTCTACTTGCTATTGCTGCAAATTTTCCCTGGGATTGCCTGGTCAGTCAAAAGAAATCTGTGAAACTTGCCGATGCGAATTGTCGTAAATATATCTGCACTCAAATCTCTAAACCAAACATGAGCTCATGAGCATAATGTAAAACAATATTTAAATCATTTTCATTAAAATGCTTGCGACTATTGTGACGCTTAAAAAGTAAATTCCTGCATCGTGATCAAATGGAATCTTAATTTCTAACTGTCTATTTCCAAACCAGGGAGCCGCAATCCTATTTTTTAACATTTTAATGAGGCTTATTCCCTTAAGGCTCAGCGACACGTTCGTTCACGTTCGATGTCACGGAACCTGAGAATACTATAACTTACTGATCAGGCGAAT